>CABHPQ010168893.1:48129-71070 GCA_902168405.1 Peromyscus aztecus
TTTACTTAGATTTTCTATTTCCTGCATTCCCTCTGTTTGTGTCTTCTTCATTTTTTCTATTTCCCTTTGCAGATCTTGGACCTGTTTCCTTGCTTTTTCATTGCTTTCTTTCAGTGCTTTATTGTTTTCTTCCAGGACTTTATTGTTTTCTTCTACTTTAATTGTCCTTTCCTCTAGGTTTTTAAGGCGTTCTTGCCAATTTTTTGTCTGTTCTTCTATATAGGCCTCTACCTTCTTCATGATGTTATTCATAAGGCTGTTTTCTTCTGCTTCTTCCAATTTTTGATGATCAGCTCTAGGTGTTGGAGGAGGGCTAGGTTCTGGTGATGCTGTATTGCTCTTCATTTTGTTGTATGTACTTTTGCCTTGACGTCTGCCCATCTCCTTGTGTTCGATCTTGGTCTTATCAGCACCCTTGGTGGAGAGAGAGCTGACATATTCGGGCAGTCTCTCTCTTTTGTCCAGGTGGGACTCTCTTGTCCAAATGGGAAGTCCTAGGCAGGTTGGGAGCTCTTGTCCAGATGGAAAGGCCGAAGCAGGATGGGAGCTATTGTCCAGATGTGAAGTCCGAGGCGAGATGGCAGCTCTTGTCCAGAAAAGAAGTCTCTTTCCAGAAGGGAAGTCCGGGGCAGGATGGGAGCTGGGGGCCGGTCTCTAAGTCTCAGGAAGTGGCGGGGGTCTCTGGGGATGATGGACTTGGGGGCAGGGCTTGGAGACTGCAGGGTATCTTGGAGCAGGGGGGCCTTCCCGGTAGGGGTGGGGTGTAGAAGGAAGCCTGCCCCCAGCCAGAAGTTGGGACAAGGTGGGCAGGTCTTCCCAGGGGTGGCTGGTGCCCAGGGACGGGATCTAGGGTGCGGGCGGGCACTCACCTTTGTCCAGAAGGGAAGTCCGGGGCAGGATGTGAGCTGGGGGCCAGTCTCTAAGTCACAGGAAGTGGCGGGGGTCTCCGGGGATGATGGACTTGGGGGCAGGGCTTGGAGACTGCAGGGGATCTTGGAGCAGGGGGGCCTTCCCGGTAGGGGTGGGGTGTAGGAGGAAGCCTGCCCCCGGCCAGAAGTTGGGGCCAAGGTGGGCAGGTCTTCCCAGGGGTGGCTGGTGCCCAGGGACGGGATCTAGGGTGAGGGTGGGCACTCACCTTTGTCCAGAAGGGAAGTCCGGGGCAGGATGGGAGCTGGGGGTCGGTCTCTAAGTCTCAGGAAGTGGCGGGGGTCTCTGGGGATGATGGACTTGGGGGCAGGGCTTGGAGACTGCAGGGGATCTTGGAGCTGGGGGGCCTTCCCGGTAGGGGTGGGGTGTAGGAGGAAGCCTGCCCCCAGCCAGAAGTTGGGGCCAAGGTGGGCAGGTCTTCCCAGGGGTGGCTGGTGCCCAGGGACGGGATCTAGGGTGCGGGCGGGCACTTACCTTTGTCCAGAAGGGAAGACCGGGGCAGGATGGGAGCTGGGAGCCAGTCTCTAAGTCTCATGAAGTGGCAGGGTTCTCAGGGGATGATGGACTTGGGGGCAGGGCTTGGAGACTGCAGGGGATCTTGGAGCAGGGGGACATTCCCGGTAGGGGTGGGGTGTAGAAGGAAGCCTGCCTCCGGCCAGAAGTTGGGGCCAAGTTGGGCAGGTCTTCCCAGGGGTGGCTGGTGCCCAGGGACGGGATCTAGGGTGCGGGCGGGCACTCACCTTGGTCCAGAAGGGAAGTCCGGGCCAGCAAGATTTTGTTTTTCAATGTGACAAACATTCATCTAGTGAAGATGAGATTTGTTGTCACAGTGCTATAAAAAAAACAAACTGTGCATTATATATGAAGATACAGATAAGAAACAAGATACATTGTTCTCCTGCCATATTTGTGGCTGTACTATCACCCACAGGCCCACTAATTACACTGCCTATAAAGAAAAATTGCATGTCTTCCATTGAAAAATGGAGCTTTGGGGGACCATTTGAGACACATTTCAAAAGGCTCACTCTGGGGGATGGAATGAAGTCTAAATGGTTGGTAGCATACTGACAGCACTCCAATAGGGCCCAGGTTTCATTCCCAGCACCCACATGGTAGTTCTCAAGCATCTGTATCTTTAGTTCTGGGGGATCCCACACTCTCTTCTGGCCTCTGAGGGTATTGTATGTACAAGGTGTACAGATTAGCAAAACACCCATGCACAGAAAATAAATTGGTTTTTTAAAAGTCTCACTTTATTAGAGTGGATCAGACTTTCTTTTGCTCTCTTTCTTTTGTTCATAGGAACATCACTATGAAATGATCTGTTTTGCTGCCTTGACTTTGGTTCTCAAGTTAGCTGTGTAAACTTCCCATCCTGAAGGCTGAGTACTTTCCTAAATCCAGCTTTCAACCCAATCAATAACCCAGAAGGGCCAATAGTTGCCAGGGAAACCCAAGACAGTTACCTTAGCTATCCTTAAGAAAATGACTGCCGTCTTTTTCTTCCTGCATAGAAGGGAGGATGCTGCAGATGGAGGAGGCTCCAAGGCTTTGTGCCTGTGGAGCTGCAAGATTTTTTTCAGTTTAGGCTTTAAGGTGAGTCAGCTGAAGTCACTTATCACTTAATGATGAAATCACATTTATTTTACAGTAAAGATAATTCTTACAAAAAGGAAATTTTATCTTTATGTATTCGTCTTCTACATGATTATGAATTTTTCATATCTGAATTGGTTTGTTATCTCAATATCCATGAGGTGACAGCACCAGATAATTGTGGAACTGGTGAGCAAATTTCATTCTGTATGACAAAGTTTAAAACTTTGAGGAAACCAGTAATTCTTTGTCATATGTATTTCACCACCACAATTTCCTATAACAAACTTCCTATTGAGGTTATATATTACATTTATTCCACTTATTTTACGTCCTGTTGCACAAACAGTAAATCTTGACTCTTGTACATATTTCCTCTGATTGTAATAGATGGCTAAAAAGACAGTGCATTGTGTTTCAAAGTAGGAAAATATTATGGAAGACCAAATATATAACCAAACCAAAATTTTGTTGAAATGTATATTTATCCAGCATAAATTTTTTAGAACACATGGTATTGTAATTTTAATCACTTTTATATGTTCTCATTTCTACTGCTTTCTGTTTCTAACTTTTCTTCTAAACATCTGTGATTCTGTACTTCTGTGTTCATATGCAGTGTATGGTCCGTTTTCCTCTGGAACACAAATTGACTCTCATAGATTATCTGTGAGAACAGTGTTGACTTTTAAATTGTTTATACTAAATAGGAAAACAAAGAATTATTACCATGTGGCCTCTAAAACACATGCTAGATGGGTTAATAGACTTACAACTCCTTAGCCAATAGTTCTTTAAAAAGCAATATTTGTTTGTACTTGTTTAAAAAAATCAGTGTTAAAATTTTTATTCCAAAGAATATTTTCAGATCAAAGACTATGAAGATAAACAATCTGAGAATGGATTGGAAGGTTGTCTATGGGAAATCCTGGGAGTGCTGTGCTTTTAGGTGGTAGAATTGTAGCAATTTTAATTTTTTTGTTGCATTTTTCCTTATTTCCCAAATTTTCTATATAATTTTTAGTTAGAAATAAATTTCAAGTATTTTTAAACAGTTATTTATAGATACCTGCTTATTTTTCCTATGTTCCTGCTAAACTTATCTACTTCTCTCATATAGTGAATTCCATCTAAATTTTGAATAAAGTCCAGCCAGAATTAAAGAAATTTACAAAAGCCTGGTTTACCTAGAATACACAGATGCTTCCTTACAAATATGATAGACATGAGAAGAACATCTTGAAACACCTTGGAAATTGTTGGGAGATGATCAACATAATTCATAGAATTCTATACAGTCAAAAGAGTACTCACCAACTCTCACTTTGGGAGATGTAATCCCTAAAGATTAAAGTTTTCAAGTATAATCTTATAAAAATAATACATGAATTCCCCTGATGATTTTAACTATATTCTTTTACCAAATAAGCCTAATAAGATTAATATACTTATATATTCCAAAGGACTTAATGAAACCCAGGGTTACCCAAGCTCTTGAACTTGGATCTTATTCTTAGTCATGGCATCTGTTTAATTTTTTTTTGTTTTCCTAAAAGAATCTTACATAAGTAACAGAACCTCACTACTACTGGCTCTGTTGATTTCTCAGCCCAGTTTAGACAGGGATAAGACAGCTCATCAAGGTCACTTTCTATAATGACACTTCTCTGGTACTTAGCATCCAGCCTCGTGAACTGCAGTACAATAAAAGCAATGCAGAATGAAGACTTATTCTGTAAATCATTTAAAAGAGTGAGATAGAGTGCTGGGAAAGTCCAGGAGAGCTATACTGTCATATAATAAAACTCCTCCCAAAATTGCTGAGCAGCCAAATTTTATTCAGTAGCAGCTTGCTGTACTTACTCAGCAGTCACTCCTTGACTGTATTATGATGTTCTCAAAGACATCAGTGTAGACTGGGTTTTTAGGTTCTTAGATTCATTTTATAAATGTTTCATGCTAGGTGCTAATCATCACATAAAATCTCCTCCTCATATGTAAAGCATAACATTTGTCTACACATGGAATATTTCAAAAGATGACTCCTACCTGTGCATATTCTGAGATCTAGCTTCATCACTCCTTAGAAACTAGAATGAGACAAACAGAATGGCTTTTCTTAAAAATTATTTTCAAGAAGGTACCACATTTTGGAGAATTGAACATGGATCAAGAGGATTGGCTCTCCTTTTGAATTTAGACCTCTCATTTGTAAAAAATTAGTAAAAGTACCCAAAAAGGAATAGACATTGATTGAATGATGGAAATATTGTAAAATCCCTGATATGATAGACTGTCAATAAAATGTTAGTTCCTTCTTTAAACCCTTCAGATTCACCCTCATTCTCCTTGTCCTCCCATATAAAAATCTATTTGAAACCAATTAACTACTTTAATACAATAAAAACAGTGACTCTGGTTAATACAACAAAATAGTGGTTAATACAACAAAATAATTTGATGAATTGTTATAGTGACTTTTCAGTGGTATTTATTTTCCCTTGCTTGGGGATGGTATTTCCGCTCTCATTAAAGGGCAAAGTATTTCTTCCAAGCTCTCATTCTTCCTTTCCTTTCCCTTTGTTGATATTTTATGAGACTTAGAAATTGCCATCTTGGAGGCAGGAGGATCACGAGTTCAAGGCCAGCCTACACTACACATTTAAGGCCAAGGGTAGTGGTGTATGCCTTTAATCTAAGCACTTGGGAGGCAAAGACAGGTGGATCTCTGTGAGTTTGAGGCTTGCACTCCCCTGATATAAGCCACCACTTCTCATCAGTCATTTTAACAGCCTCCCAAAGGTCTCAGTTCCTTGCATGCAGTCTATTTTTAGAAGCCTTGCAAGGTATCTGGTATCTTCTATATACATGAAATCTCACAGTGGCTTTACCCTTTTATTCAGTAAAGGCTATATAGTCCATTCAGTGGCCCACAGGTTCTGTGGCACCTGGCTCTGCCTACCCACTCATCTTGTTTCCTAGAACCTTTCCCTTTTACTCTGCTCATACACCTAGGCCTCTCAGATGGTCTTCAGATAAACCAAACAAGCCCTGACATGGATATTCTGGCAACTGTTTTCCATGTCTATGAATGTTCCTCCTCATCCACCTCATCCCTTATAACACTTTGCCAAAGGTCACCCTCTCATTAAGATTTACTTTGTGTACCCCTTACAGTGCTGCTCCCTGCTCTCTTATGTACTCACACACAACAAACTCTCAAGCACTTTTCATGTTCTTTCTTCTTTAAACCACAGCCCTGGTCACCGTCTAACATACATAAAATATGTATGCTTCTTTCCCATCTCTACAACCACCTACAAAATTAACTCTAAGATAATCCTAACACTAATCCCAGAGGCTGAGGCAAAATAATTGTGCATTCAAGGCCAGCTGTCGTGTCCACCCTCGTCCAGCAAGGAAGACACAAACACCGAGCTCTTCTTCTTGCAATTTAATCAGGCCTTTGAATCAGTCTTCTGACTTCTAAAAGATCCCCTCCTTCTGAAGGAACCCTCCTTCTGAAGGATCCCTCCTTCTGAAGGATGCCCAGGCAAAGCCTCTCCCAGCCTTATATAGGCTCTGGGCAGCCAACCCCAGGTCGCCACGTGGGCATTGCCTAATAGGCTCAAGCATGCATAAGCAAGCCACACATTCTGCTACAGCCTCACCTGAAGCTGTTTAACACAGGAAGCACTCACCATCGGGATGGCGGAAGGCGGTAACCAGTGCCACCTGTAAGGCGTGGCTACATGCAGCTCCCTACATATTCCCCCTTTTTGTTTTATTTAAATTAGCAGGCGAGAGCAGAGGTCTGATCTCTGTTAAGAAAAACAGAGGACTATGTACTGGCATCCACACAGGTGTCACCCACCCAGAGAATGCTTGACCTGTCCGATACCCTTTTTCACAGAGGTGGGAACTTGGGGCATTAACCCACATGCAATCAGATGTACTCTCCTCAAGACCATCGATGCTGCTGTGGTCCTGAGTGCAGTGCGCTAGCCTCGCATCCTGCATATGAATTCTGGTAGCCAACCAGGTCTGGGGGAACTGTCTGGCTTTTATGACCGTAAAGACTTGAATGATCATGGCTGCATTGCACTGCTGAGAGAGCCTAATATGACAGATGCACCACAGGCAAATCAGGGAGGCCCGTTAAGGCACCTAGACCCGCCCCCTCTTTTAGCTGGTTCATGGTCGTAGAGATCCCGGACAACAGTCCTTCTGCAGTTCCAGGGTCCACTAGAGTTGAATTGACCGCAACTATGGCCACTTTCAGTTGATCCATCAGGCCATCGAATTCTCCTGTCCAATTTCCTAGAAGATAACTAGACAACTGTTTAGACAAGTTTACAGCACGAGTAAAATTTTCATACTGGATACTAGTTATAAATGTCCAAATTCAAAAAATTTATGGTAAATAAGGCAATGGATATTCTTTCTTTAGGGGTACGACTGTGGCCTATTCCCCCTTTTTGTTTTTGTAAGGTATCAATAACCACCATCAATCCACCCTTCAACTGAGCATTAATTCCCTTTTTGTATATCCAGGGCTTGTGCCACATTAGCAGAAAGATTATTTAGGGTCTGTGCTGTTTGGACAGTATGGGTCATGGCTATGACTGCAGTAGTCGCTCCAGCTGCTTCCAGGGCAAGTTAGGGCTACCATTAGCATATAACCAGAATATTTTTGTAGTTTTTCAAAAAGGTAAATTCTGGTATCGGTCTTTTTACCTTTAAATATGAAGAGATGTTTTACAACTGAAACTTTTTGCAGTTAGCAATTTTAGTTCAAACAAGCAACTCCGCAACTTTGTTCTCACAGACAGAGACCTTAGGTACAGTAGTATTCTAAACCGTACCGTTTTTGATGTTAGCTCAGGTTTTTCTATGTTGCATTGATTTTCCACAGATCTCAACTGCGGATGCCTTGTTGCGCTGGTTCTGGCATAGGCCATTCTTAGCGGCTTCTGGAACTTTTGCAAACTGCTCAGACTGCCTACTTTGCAGTCTACTAAGGACACTACCTTCTGTGTCTCGGGTTCTTTCACATATAACATTAACATCTACTTATTCATACTCCTTAAGGGAACTCTAGAACTACTTTAGCAAATATATTTTTTATTACTCTTTATATATTTATCTTATTTCTTATTTAGACTTACTTTTACAACTAGTATCTTTATTTCTTAAAAACTTATTACTACATGTCTTAAGACTACCTTAGATATTTTTATACTTATCTTATTTCTTATTTAAACTTACATATACAACTAGTATCTTTCTTACAATCTTATTACTATATGTAGCATACTCCTTAACTTAACAAACACCTAAAGATTACTTATATACTTATCTTATTTCTTATTTAAACTTACATATCTTATTTATCTTTTTAATTATTATCACTATCTCTATTAGAAAGATTCTCTTAACTAGACAGGAAGTACGTATATCATTTCTAAAGTTTTAGAGTTTATAGTCAGCTTTGCTATAAAACACTGGGATTTAGTAAGTATTGTCGTTATAGAGTTGTGATAGTTGTTGCTAGGGGATTCTAACCTTCTAGGGACAAAGCCACACTCCAAAGTTGCCGAGTTCTCTCAGCCGTTCCACACCGGCAGAGATGCACTGTCAGCAGTAGACAGTTTTTTACTAGAGGCTGTCCCTTCACCCAAATTCATAATAACTCCCCTATAAGTGCCCCAATTCAGACAAACATTTCCATTACAGCAGTACTTTTGGTTCGATCTACCAAAAAACTTCACTTCACTGTGAGCGTGAAATTACCGTATTTAGCTGCTGTAAAGCTCTTCGCCAATACTGCACAGCTATTAGGTGATATAAAGTATTTTTCTAAAGGAGTTAGTAAAGCCAAAAGCGGC
This sequence comes from Peromyscus aztecus, assembly GCA_902168405.1. Taxonomy (NCBI): domain Eukaryota; kingdom Metazoa; phylum Chordata; class Mammalia; order Rodentia; family Cricetidae; genus Peromyscus; species Peromyscus aztecus. The sequence goes on from CABHPQ010168893.1 coordinate 56,544, forward strand.
ACAGCTCCAAACTCTTGTTTTCTCACTGTATCAGTCCATAAATATATCAGTCCTTTATATCATTTCCCTTATATCAATCATTTCCCATAGTTCTTTTTGGGTCTGAGAGTCAACTGGTTTTCTTTTACCAGACTTGCTTACAAATTCTTGCCTAGGAGATTTGAACAACGTTTTTGCTTTTGCAACGAGAGATTTGAACAAGCATTTTACATTTTTAATTATGGGACATTGTGAGATTTCTGGTCTCTCCTCAGCTGGCTTTAACAGGTGTTCCTCCTTCATCTGACTCTGGCCCTAAATCAGAACTGCACCCACCTCGTTAGCTGGCTTTGAGGCTGGCATTTCTGATTGCAACTTTCCTTGGGGCTTGTGCTTGCCTTAGCCAGTCAGTGAAAAACATTCACAACAGCTTTTTCATAGCTCTTTTAGAGAGATTTTCTCCCACTGATTTTATTCTCATTTTGCTTGTTTCTTACTGCCCCAGATGCAGAACTTCAGGTATCTGTCTGCAGCTCTGTACCTCTGCTAGCTGCCTTTAGAAGCAAGGGCTTTTTCTCTCCCCCCAATCTGCCTCAAACTCTTGGCAGCTTTCATAGGTCGTGCATTTTCTGAGGAGGAATCTGTCCCTTCTGTTTTTTCATAGTCTTTCTCCCAGACCGTTCCCAGTTTGGCCTCAGTTTATCCCCTCTACCCCAGAAACAGTTTCTGACACTACAGTGGTGGCTTTCCCTGCTACTGAAGGTAGGGGGTTTTTTTTGTCCGTTTTTGTTTTCAGGGTCTGGTTTGCATATAGACTGAAAATCTAACAAGGGAGATTTTTGTCATTTTTAAACTCCCATTAGGACAGGTGTTTTGCTTCATCAGGCCTTCACCTGACCCAGTCCCCTAGTGAGTTGCTTGTTTGTCTATCTGGATGCTCAAGGACAGAGCTTATGCCAGAGGCAATCACCCTTAGGGCTCACAGGTGATTCCCATACTAATGTCTTTAGGTGATTTTAATTTGTCTGAATTTTACACCCCCATTTTTGCCTCAGGGAGAAATTACTTTCTCCTGCCGCTTGGACTTCGCACTTTAGCTGTTCCCAGGACAAAAGCTTCCATAGGAAACTTTTTTCTTCCCCAATAAGCTCAAAGAAGAGTTTTACTACCCTTAAAGCCCAAAGAAAGATTTCCCCAGCTTGCGTTCACAGCTGCCAAAGTTAGAAAATTGGAGTGTTTTTCTGTCTAGTTGTCTCACTTATCTTAAATTTTTTCTACACAATGTTACACTTCTAAGTTTTTCCTACATTATATCATTACCCTATGCCTTGTACTTATTTTTCTACACAATCTTACACTTTTAAGTTTTTCCTACACTATATTGCTACCCTATACCTTCCTTTTCACTCTTCTTACTTTCTGTCTCATCCGACAAGGGCTTTTCTGATCTCTCCTCTCCCAAGATTTCTAATGTAGTCTGTCCCCCTTCAACCGCTTTACTACATCTCTGATCCTCAAGACAACCTCTTACTAGCTTCCACACCGGTCTTAAGAGCAGCTCACTAAGAGCCAAAAAAAAGGGTGCAACGAAAAAGTGCCCATAACTGTTCTTAAGGTAGAAATTAGCAGCTTCACCTTATTCTTTTAACCTTCCACTTTGGTCGCGACCCTCATACTTTTAACCTTCTGCTTTAGTCGCGGCCTCTTGAATCCCACTCTCTCTTCATTTACAGAGAAGAGCAATCCCCACTCTAGACGTGGATCCCCATTTTACCTGAGGACTATTCCCGCTTTGGACACGGTTCCCCACTTTACCTGAGGATTTCCGGTATACCCCCTGCAAGAAGTTCTGGGCTCACTGGTGAGGGATCTTCCCATTCCGTACAGGCCACCAATTGTTGTGTCCACCCTCGTCCAGCAAGGAAGACACAAACACTGAGCTCTTCTTGCAATTTAATCAGGCCTTTGAATCAGTCTTCTGACTTCTAAAAGATCCCCTGCTTCTGAAGGAACCCTCCTTCTGAAGGATCCTTCCTTCTGAAGGATCCCCGGGCAAAGCCTCTCCCAGCCTTATATAGGCTCTGGGCAGCCAACCCCAGGTCGCCACGTGGGCATTGCCTAATAGGCTCAAGCATGCATAAGCAAGCCACACATTCTGCTACAGCCTCACCTGAAGCTGTTTAACACAGGAAGCACTCACCATCGGGATGGCGGAAGGCGGTAACCAGTGCCACCTGTAAGGCGTGGCTACACGCAGCTCCCTACAGCCAGCCATGACTACACAGAATTCCAGAAAACTGGAGCTACACAGCAAGACCCTTGTGGTAGTTTGAATGTAATTGGCCTCCATAGAAAGTGGCACTATTAGGAGGTGTGGCTTTGTTGGAGTGGGTATAGCCTTCAAGGAGGCAGTGTGTCATTGTAGGGGTGGGCTTTGAGGTTTCTTATGCTCAGAATACCACCCAATGTCTCACCTGATTTCCTGTTGCCTGCAAGATGTGGCACTCTCAGCTCCATTGGCATGTCTGCCTGCATGCCACCATGCTCCCCTCCAATATGATGATGGATTGTACCTCTGGAACTGTAAGCAAGCCACCTCAATTAAATTTTTTCATTTATAAGAGTTATCATGGTCATGGTTTCTCTTTACAGCAATAAAAACCCTAACTAAGACAACTCTGATCCAAAGATAGGAGAAAAAAATTTCCAAGGACAGAATTTTTATCTGTTTTGCTCATGCCTGGGGAAAGCCAGACACTAATTTGATACCTGCACAGAAATGATAACAGAGAAATATTACAATTTTCCCATAATCAAACCATTATGTTTCAATAAGAGCAGAAAACATTGTGTGGACAGTAAACTAATTGCAGTTCATCACATACCTCAGTCTTCAATCCTAACAGGTTTTTCACTACACCCATTTACACCTTTTGTAGTCAGAAGTTTTCCTTTGTCCAGATCGTGGACCAGACAGAACACAGGAAAACTTCTGACTACATTATGTAGTCTCAGTTCAATTAAAAATTAAAGGTGGCTTTGGAGTTGGAGAATGGTTCTCTCCTTCTCTAAACCCAAGCATGTTTGTTAAAAGGAAAATGCAAAATATCTGTGTCATGTCAGAAGAGCCATCTGATATGGGACAGAAGAAAACCAAAATTAAGGGGCTATTCTATTGCCACTAATCTTAGTTCTATGGTTCTAGTTTGACTCTTTAAACTTTTCTTAAGATATGAATTTTATATCAAAATATATAAGATAAATATATTTTAAACTTGTTATGATATTAATGGTCATATAGAGTACTAACTAATTCTAGAAAAAAAGGCTTCATTTAGCTGTCTATACATGTTTTGTGTTGGAGTCTATCAGTTTTCTGCAAGGAATCATGACCAGGCCTAACAGTGAATTTGAAGTTTCCAGAAAGACGATGGGGCCCCAAAATGATGATTCCACATGCAAAATAATAATACCACTAAGATGACAAACATCACCCAAAAATCAGCTTTGTACATAACTGCTCAGGACAATTTTGAGATGGCTAGCTGAGATGATCCAGCTTCACAGACCACTGGAACAAGGACTTGAGATAAGCCCTTCACTTGTGCATTATACAGAGACTGGACAACAAATGATACAGCTACCTTTCTTGGGACTTGACTATTAACTCAAAATTTTTCTTTTCAGGATCTCCTAAAGATGCTTTCACCTCTAAACATCAGGAGATAATTTTAAGAACATGATGCTCACATTCCCAAGAAGTGGGGCAGGTGGTTTTTGGTCTTTCATTGGGTTTGGGGTTTGAGATAATTGTCATTATTTAGATGGTTGGTTACAAGTTGTTATTGTTAATCATCAGGAAAAATGCTAAACAAGGAGATTAGATTTAAGGTTCTTGTTTGAAAAAAAAGAGGATATAGATAAGAGGTAGATAATTGAATCTACTCCAAAAAGAAAAAAAGAGAGGATATAGATATGATATAGATAAAAAGGTAGATTATTGGGTGTACTTTTAAAAGGCAACTACTAGTTTTAAATATTTTACATTGTATTGAATTTTTGTATATTGTATACAAATTATGTATATTGCTACAAATTTGAGATTGATTTTGTTAGAAAATACTGTACATATATTTCTGATCTTGCCCAGGATATTGCACCTATACAGTTCGTTTAACAATGTAATGCAATTTGCTAATCTTGAATGTTATTATTACCAACTATTAGGATTAAAGAAATGAAAGTTAGTACCTAGACATTACAATCAAACTTGTAGTCATATTAGTTATGTTTTCAAGGTCAAGCAGAGATATATTTTAGGTAGACAAGTCACCTTCAAACCATTCAGAAATCTACAGAATATGACATTTAAAATGTTTTAATAATAGATTTTTTCTTTTTTTATGACTATGAGACATGTCTGCTCCTGGCAGCACCAACCTACTTCAGAAAAGATATGGGAACTGAAGAAACTGCATATGGAGTGAACTTACATTGTGATGAAAGTTAGCCACTGGGCAAGAAAGCACCCTTGCATTGACTGCTGATGGTATGCTGTCCAAAATGGATAAGAGGACAAAAAAAAGATGAAGAACTACTGATTCTTGCCAAGAAAAGTGTGGTTGCAGCTTTGGCAACAGGCATTCTGTGAGGCCAGGGCAACATGGCACCATTGTTAGAGACCAAGACTCCGGGCAGCTGTATCACTTTCCCTGATTTATCAAGCTTCGTAAATTCAGATACCTGGCACAGTCAACTTCAGGATTTACGATTAGGTAAAACCCCCTGAAACATGTGTTAATTAACCCACAGTAGGGGCCTGGTACTGACCAACCGCAGGATTTATGATTAGGTAAACACTCTAAAACAGATGCTAATCAGCCTGCTGCAGGGCCTGGGACCAAAGCGACCTCACTCCGACCCGCCCTCACGAATTCACACTCTTCATTCCTTGCTTTCCCTGCTCCCCTTTCCCCGCCTGGATCTCTGGATATAAACCTCAGCCTCTGGCCAAATAAACGAAGCCTTGACACGACTCAGATTGACTCAGTGTCTCATTTGTGCTCGGCTTCATTCCTATCTCTTCCCATGATTCTTTCAGGTGTTTCCCGGCTCGAGACCCACGAATAACTGGACCTGCTGGACAGGTCAAGTGGCGCCGAACGTGGGGGCTCGAGACACGGTGATTCATCGGACGGCACATGTAAAGACAGTCCGGCCGGACACGCACTCTGGTTGCGGCACTTGAACAGCATCACTCGTGCGACACAGGTACCGTGAGGTAATTGTCATCCAATAAATCATGGGAAAAGTTTTGTCTAAGGAAGCGCTCTTCATAGAGGAAATGAAGGGTAATCTCAGAGAGAGAGGAATAAGAGTTAAAAAGAAAGATTTGTTAAAAATTTTTTTGTTTTGTGGAGGAGAAATGTTCCTGGCTAGTTATCAATGGCCCGGGTATTCACCCTCTGACTTGGAATAAAGTTGGAAAGGATATTAATAACATGCTCAGAGAAGGGGAAAATATCCCCGATGCATTTTTTAGTTTTTATGAAGTAATAAGAGATCTTTTAAAATATTCAGAAAAGGATGGTAAAGTGTCTCATTTACTAGCGCTCGCAGAGGACTTGCTAGAGGAGGTATCCTATCCAGAAGAGAAAAAGAGTGAAATAGCATCAAATAAGGCAGGTCATAAAAATGAGAAAGTTAACACCGCAGCCATAAATGAGATAGGTCAGGAGAATAAAAAAATTAGCGTTGCAACCAACTCAGACAGACAGAGCAAAGCTGATGGTAAAAATGAAAGTACAAATAGCCTCATTAATAAAGTAACAGGGCAAACTGGCTCTCGCACTCCTTCTCTGATAGATGAGCCTGTATTGGATAAGGACTTAGACCCTCCTCTAATCAGGCCTCCCCCCCAGTTAAGTCTCTATATCCTGTTATTCACAAAGATAGGGGTGATAATTGGCTGGACCCAGCCTCAAAGGCCAATTTAGAGGAGGCGGCAGCTCGCTTTGAGAGAGAAAGATACGATCCACCTGGGTATCAGACTTTGCCGGCCCTAACGAGGCTCCTCCCGGCTGCTGGAGAGTCAAATGTTTTGCAATGGCCTTCCCCTCCTCCGCCTGAGTTTGTCCCTTCTGCCTCCTGGAATCCCCCTTCTTCGTTACCCAGGATCCAGAGCCTACTTGCCACCAAGGAATCTCTCTTAGGTCAAGTCTGTAGTCTAAAGGAGGTCCTTTCATTAAAAAGAGAGCTTAAGGACCTCACCCACCAGATTCAAACTCTACAGGCAGACCTCACCAAAACAGCCTCACCTCCTAAAGTAAACACAAAAAGACAGGGTACTCATAGGCGAGCACCTGCAGTGTCCCTCTCCTTTCCAGTTATGACTCGCTCAACTAGTCAGCCTCGAAGTGCTGGGGAGATGGAACAGTCAGAGGAAACAGAGGAACTAACAGAACAGCCAGACTCGTCCAATGATCTGGAAGGAGGGGACATAGAGAGAGATAATAAGGAGACTGATAATGCGGTCTCAGGCTCAGAGGAGGAAGCTGAAGACGAATTAACTGATGACAGGGAAGAAACAAAAAAACCTGATAATCGTAGCTCTTCAGGCTCCCATACATTAAAAAAAATAAAACTTAGAGATCTAAAGGATTTACATACAGCTGTTAGAAATTATGGCATCAATGCCCCGTTTACAATTTCTATCCTGGAAGAACTTAGACAAGGAGGCAGTCTTCTCCCCCATGAATGGAATAAAATTGTCCAATCAGTCTTGACCCGCAGTCAGTATTTAACCTGGAAGGCGGAATTTATAGACAGAGCTGAAACACAGGCTGCACTGAACAAATGCAGCCCACACATGGCCTCCTGGTCTGTAGACAAACTGACAGGGCAAGGCAATTTCGCTGCAGAAAGTAAACAGAGAGGCTTGCTGGTAGGACTCTTGGCACAAACTTCTCAGGCAGCCCTAGCGGCGTGGAGAGCCGTCCCCCCTGTGGGATCGGCCAGCTCTTCACTGTCCAAGATAATACAGGGAGCTAATGAGCCTTATGATCAGTTTGTGGCCAAACTATTAGAAGCTGCTGAGCGGATTTTGGGAGAGGATGGTGCTGGAAACATCATGGTTAAACAACTGGCTTTAGAGAATGCCAATGCAGCCTGCAAAGCTGCCTTGAGGGGCAAAACTAAAACTATGGACCTTAATGGAATGATTAAACTATGCAGTGAAATACTCTTTTGACCACAAAATTTCAAAATCCATCAGTTTAGTCATAGGTGCTGTCCTTCAGCCCATGGCCGGGAAGTCAGGAAAAACCAGGAATTGTTTTTGATGCAGAGTCCCAGGCCACTTTGCTTGCCAGTTTCCCACTGAACCCAATTCTGGGATTTCTTACCCCAACTCTGACCCTCGTGGTCCAAACCCCAGGAATATGCCGCCGATGTAAGCGAGGGCGACATTGGAAAAGTGAGTGCCATTCCAAATATGATAGTAATGGCCAACCCCTGCCTGCGGTCCAGGGAAATGGGCTGAGGGCCCCGGTCTGGGGCCCTCGTCCGCAGCGGCCATCCCCACTCCAGTCGAGGGCCAGCAACAATCCTTTTATCAGCCATCAGCAACAGGCGACCACACATCCCCAGGGCAGTTCAACTCACCTTGATCAAGCTTATCTAGAGCCACCCCAGGCAGTGCAGGACTGGACCTCTGTTCCTCCGCCACCCGAATTTTAACTCCAGAAGAGGGAACAGTAGTGATAGAAACTGGGGTTTTCGGTCCTCCCCCACCTGGTATGTTTTTCCTTATCATCGGCTGAGCTTCCAGTTCGATACAGGGGCTCACAATCACCCCGTCTATAGTCGATGGTGACTACCATGGAGAAATAAAATTCTTGGCTTCAACCTCTCGAGGCCCAGTTACTGTTCCCATGGGTCAAAGAATAGCTCAGGCCCTGCCACTCCCATTAACCAGGGAATTTCAGCATGAACATTTCTCCCGTGGTTTCTCTCATCCCGGTTCATCCGACATATTCTGGGTGCAGCAGCTGACTGAAAGCAGACCCACCTTAAAACTTTTGTTAGACAGGAAACCTTTCCTTGGCCTTCTGGATTCTGGTGCTGATGCTACTGTCATCTCAAGGGGACATTGGCCTGCTGCATGGCCTTTAGAGCCCACAGCCACCCATCTAAAAGGGATAGGACAGACACAAAATACCCTACAAAGTTCAAAAATATTACAATGGAAAGATCCTGAGGGAAACACAGGGACTGTGAAGCCTTTTGTAGTGGAGGGGTTGCCAGTCAATCTGTGGGGTCATGACATTATGACTCAGATGGGGGTCGTTATGATGAGCCCTAATGACAAAGTGACACAAATGATGTTAAAAACAGGTTTCTTGCCAGGAAAAGGTCTGGGGAAGTATGAACAAGGGCCCACACAACCTATTATGGCCAAGCCAAAATTAGACAGAAAGGGATTGGGTACGAGTTCTATGGACCTTTTTTCCTAAGGGCCACAGGTCTCCCTGCACACCACGCCAACAAAATAACATGGAAGTCAGATGACCCAGTGTGGATAGACCAGTGGTCCCTGCCTCAAGAGAAGGTCCAAGCTGCCCTTCAGTTAGTGCAGGAACAGTTAGATCAAGGGCACCTCGAACCCTCTACCTCCCCATGGAACACTCCTATTTTAGTCATCAAAAAAAGGACTGGAAAGTGGAGGTTGTTACAGGATCTTAGAGAAGTTAATAAAACTATGATACCCATGGGAGCGTTACAACCAGGGCTGCCCTCTCCTGTAGCCATCCCCAGAGGATATGCCAAAATAGTTATTGATATCAAAGATTGCTTTTTTTCTATTCCCCTTCATACTGCTGATTGCAAAAGATTTGCCTTTTCTATCCCCATTACCAATCAGATTGGACCAAATCCACGCTTTCAATGGAAAGTCCTGCCCCAAGGAATGGCCAATTCACCCACTCTTTGTCAGAAATATGTGGCCCAGTCCATTGACCCAATTAGAATACAGTTTCCTGAGGCCTATATTATCCACTACATGGATGATTTGTTGATTGCTGCTGAGACTGTGGAAAGGACACATCTAGTAGCGCAAAGCTTGGTGCGAGCCTTACAAGATAGAGGGTTTAGCATTGCCCCAGAAAAAATTCAGACACAGTTTCCTTTTCTGTTCCTGGGGTTCGAACTACATCCTGAATTTCTCTATACTCAAAAGATTCAGATCAGGAGGGATACTTTGCTCTGCCTCAATGACTTTCAAAAGCTATTGGGAGATATCCAGTGGCTACGGCCTTACCTAAAAATGACAAAGGGGACATACGTCCTCTTGAAAGTATCCTTGTAGGAGATTCTGATCCCCTCTCTCCCCGCTACCTCACTGTGGAGGCCGAAAAGGTACTCAATAAAGTTGAATTGGCCATCGCCCAGCAGCACGTCGGGTTTTTCTCTCCTGCCTTACCCCTACATTTAATAGTCTTTTCTACAGAGTTTGCTCCCACAGGTTTGTTATGACAAGAGCCTGTGCCTTTGCTTTGGGTGCACCTCCTGGTTGCCAAAAGGAAAGTTCTTCCTTTATATCCCCTGTTAGTGTGCCAGTTAGTGATGTTGGGGATAAGGACCTCCACTAGATATTTTGGAAAGGAGCCTGATATTACCATTATCCCATATGATACAGAAAACTTAAAATGGCTATCTACACATCACCTGGAATGGGCTACACTTGTTTGTTCCTATGTGGGAAAATTCGATATCCAGATGCCTAGTGATAAGTTGTTATAGTATTTTTTTTCACCCCCTTTCTCTTTCTTAAAAATACAAAGCTAAAGCCAATTCCAAATGCCTGCACAGTGTTTATAGATGGGTCAAAAAATGGTCAAGCTGCCTACGTCTATAACCAACAACAAAAGGCTATAAAAACATCCTTTAAGTCTGCTCAATTGGCAGAGCTTTTCGCCGCTCTAGCGGTGCTCGAAGCATTTGAGACACTATCCCTCAACATATATTCAGACAGTAGATATGTGGTGGGAGCCCTGCAAGTCCTGGAAATGGTGCCAGTAATTCAGCCAAACACCCCAACTTTTGAGATGTTTTCAAAGATTCAGAGATTAATCCGCCAAAGGTCAAAGCCCTTTTTTATTGGGCATATTCATGCCCATACTGGCCTGCCCGGACCCCTGGCACTAGGAAACGAACTTGCGGATGCTGTTACGCGCTCGCCCCTAGTTTTGCTTATAGAACAAGACCAGATCGCGGCTGCCCGCGAAGCCCACCGATTACACCACCTTAATGCCCAGACCTTGAGACAAAGATACTCATTCATTAGAGAACAGGCTAGAGAAATTGTCAAAAGCTGTAAAAATTTCCTGATATTTTTGCCCGAGCCCCATTATGGGGTAAATCCTAGGGGGCTTGTTCCAGGACAGATTTGGCAGATGGATGTCACCCATGTCGCTTCCTTTGGGAAATTAAAATATGTACATGTCACCATTGATACCTTCAGCGGGTTTATCAGCGCCTCCGCTCACAGTGGGGAGGCCACCAAGGATGTCATCAATCATATGCTACATGTTTTCACTGTGCTGGGACAGCCTAAATGCATAAAAACTGATAATGGCCTGGGATATACTAGCAATAAGTTTAAGCAATTCTGCTTACAATTGGGAATAAAGCATGTCACTGGAATACCCTATAACCCGCAGGGACAAGGCATTGTGGAACGGGCTCACCAAACTTTAAAGAATACTATTTGTAAACTCAGCTCACAGGAAAACTTGTTCCCTACCAAAAGGAACCAAAAAAATGTTGCTTGCACATGCCCTCTTTGTGTTAAATTTCTTAACCTTAGATGGCTTGGGAAAATCTGCAGCCAAACGGCACTGGCACCCAGAAACTAGCCAAGGCTATGCCCAAGTTTTATGGAGAGATCCCATTACTAGTAAATGGAACGGCCCAGACCCAGTGCTAATCTGGGGAAAAGGGTCCACGTGTATCTATGACACCAAAGAGAATGGGGCCCGCTGGTTGTCCACAAGGTTAATTAAACCCTACTCTGTTAAAAATGCCCCATAAGAATAAATAATAATTTTGGGTCCAGGAATTAGCCCTGAGACATGGATCCTTTCTTTTGCAGGTGCCCCTGCAGCCTGAGGAAGGAGAAGGACCATGAGTGCCCTCATCGCTCTCCCGGCACACCCCGAGATCCAGAGAACTCACCTCTATGCTGTTCCTTTTCTTTTAATTTTGCTTGCCATCCCTATGACCAGGGCCAGTCCCCACGCTATTAAGAAACTCACTTGGCAGGTCATCTCACAAACTGGGGAAATGGTCTGGCAGATGACTGCCAATCATGCCCCCTTTTCATGGTAGCCATCTCTTACCCCCGATTTCTGCCAGCTGGCAGCGGGGCTCAACTCCTGGGATATCCCCACCATAGAGCTGAGTGCCCTAAATGGGACCAAGGTAAATAATTACCCTAACTGCAAAACCTTGCCTGGATTCAACAAGGGCCCCGTTACTTGGACAAACCCCTGTGGAACATTCCATGGTACAAATCCTGCCACCATGACCGCCCCCGGGTGTATTAGCCCCACCACTCAATGCAGGTTGGCCCGGTCCGATTTTTACGTTTGCCCCAAAGATGGTAGAAGTCGGGCTGTGGCGGCCAGATGCAGGGGCTATGAGGAACTCTTTTGCGCTCAATGGGGCTGTGAGATCACCGGTGCAGCTTATTGGCACCCGTCCTCCTCCTGGGACTTTATTACGGTCACCAGGGGCTACTTAAAGCCCTCTGGCCGCCCCTGCTATTCTTCAGCGAGGTGAAAGCCCCAAGCCCCTGGGTTGTCGCTGCCCCTCAATATCACCTTTACCGCACAGGGCAAGTCCAATATGGGTTGGACCTCAGGAAAGACATGGGGACTTAAATGGCATCTTGATGGCAAAGATAAAGGAGTCAGTTTTAAGATACTACTAAAAATAGAACCCATTAATGCAGTCTCCATTGGACCCAATCCGGTCCTCCTCGATTCTCAAAGCAAAATCCCAGCCCCAGGCAAAGGAGCGATCACACCAGGGCCCACACCTGGTAGCACTCCCACTCCCGCCCTGCGTAGTACTTTCCCCGTTATCCCGCAAAATACCGACAATAGGTTGTTCAGTTTAGTGCAGGGAGCATATATGGCCTTAAATGCCACAAGCCCAGATAAGACCTTGGATTGCTGGCTTTGCCTTACCTCCAGTCCCCCCTATTATGAGAGAATTGCCTTTCAGTCTGCCGCCAGCAATCTCACTTCCCCGAGCAGTAGGTGCCAGACTAAGCCTCTTAAACTGGCACTCTCTGAGGTTTCTGGACAAGGTTCCTGTTTAGGCAAAGCCCCACTGACCCACAAGCATCTCTGTAACGAAACCTTAACACCCTATAAAGGAGGATATTATCTTGAGGCACCCAATGGGTCCTACTGGGCCTGTAACACTGGGTTAACACCCTGTGTGTCTGCTCTGATATTCAATCATTCCCATGAATTCTGTGTACTTGTTCAGCTATGGCCTCGTGTCACATATCATGAAGAAAGGTCAGTGATATAATTCTTTGAACAAAGGGGGAGATACACTCGAGAGCCTGTATCCATGACCATTGCCCTCTTGTTAGAAATTGGGGGCATTGCTGCAGGTATTGGTACCAGAACCACCACTCTTGTACAAAACAACCACCTGATACAGCTACAGATGGCCATGACCACGGATCTAGAGGCTATAGAAAGATCCATTTCAGCCCTTGAAAAATCACTTACTTCACTTTCAGAGGTGGTACTACAAAACAGAAGGGGTCTAGATCTTTTGTTTTTGAAGGAGGGAGGATTATGTGCCGCCCTAAAGGAATAATGCTGCTTTTATGCAGATCATACTGGTATTTTCAGGGAATCGATGGAAAAATTGAGGGAAAGACTAGCTCAAAGAAAAAGGGAATTTGAGAATCAACACGGGTGGTTTGAAAATTGGCTGCAAGGGTCCCCCTGGCTCTCCACCTTGCTACCTACCATCCTAACCCCGTTAATTATTTTTCTCCTTCTCATTTCTTTTGGTCCGTGGGCTTTCCAGAGGTTGACTCGATTTATCAAAAATCAGATTGATTCGGCCTTACCACAGCATATTTCAATTCATTATCATAGACTAGATACAGAGGAGAATGGCCAGGAGACCCCTCAAAGGCTCAGGTTCAGTGCCCTCAGGTCCTAACACCCCTGGTCCTATTAGGACTATGACAGAGATGCCCCACACAGACCCCTTGACTCAGGCGAGGCAGGCCCTGTGTGAGGGAAAGCTCCAGGCATGGCTGGAGTGCAGCCGTGACTGCACAGACTAGGGACATGGACGCCCTTATAACCCAAGAGTCTGGATTACATGCCCCGTTGCATAATGGTTGTGCAGAAATAGCCCAATGCTCAGCAATCTCCATTCCCTCAAAAAAACTGCACAGTCTGCTGATTCTCACACCACGGGGACACCTGTAAATGCTTGAATCTGGGGAGACATTGCCTCCTGGATCATTCTTCTCATAGCATAGAGGGACGGGGTCTCTGTGATCCTCCAGGCCAGAAGCCATCCTTTCCGACCCAGATCTCTTAAAGCTTGACCACATAAATGTGGTTCATTTTTTGTTTTGGAAGGAGGGGGAACTGTTAGAGACCAAGACTCTGGGCAGCTGTATCACTTTCCCTGATTTATCAAGCTTTGTAAATTCAGATACCTGGCACAGTCGACTTCAGGATTTACGATTAGGTAAAACCCCCTGAAACATGTGTTAATTAACCCACAGTAGGGGCCTGGTACCGGCCAACTGCAGGAATTATGATTAGGTAAACACTCTAAAACAGATGCTAATCAGCCCGCTGCAGGGCCTGGAACCAAAGTGACCTCACTCCGACCCGCCCTCAGAAATTCACACTCTTCATTCCTTGCCTTCCCTGCTCCTCTTTCCCCACCTGGAACTCTGGATATAAACCTCAGCCTCTGGCCAAATAAACGAAGCCTTGACACGACTCAGATTGACTCAGTGTCTCATTTGTGCTCGGCTTCGTTCCTCTCTCTTCCCATGATTCTTTCAGGTGTTTCCCGGCTCGAGACCCACGAATAACTGGACCTGCTGGATGGGTTACACCATCACTGAAATGGCTTTGCAATCCAGGAAAAGGTACAGTGCCCCTTCTTTCAAAGGCAGCTGTACAGGCAGAGGGCCAATGGCTCCTGGTGTGCAGTGAAACACCAGCTGGAGCAGTTAGTTATTCTTGGAGGAGTAACTAGGCTGACAGAGTCTGGCCTCTCAATGGTAGACTGGCATTTAATAAAGGAGATGAAGCCACCCACAAGCCAAGAAGAATGGGAAGCCGAATTCCAAAAATGCCAGCAATTTCCAGAATTTAAAATCATGAACCATGACATGACACTGGTGGAATTCAAGTTTATCTGATACATGGAATACTCGAACTGAATGTGGGGTCGAGGTGTAGGCCTTGAGTACATTCTGCTTCACAAA
>CABHPQ010168894.1:0-36328 GCA_902168405.1 Peromyscus aztecus
AACACCAATTCCTGTGTATATTTCCATTATGCAAAATGACCACAATTTATCCTTTTTTGGACACCCCGATTGCTCTAAACTATCAGTAATGTACCATTATCAATAACATCCTAATTGGTGTTTTCTTTTCCAGAAATATTCTACCTATATTTTTCTTGATGGCTGACTAATTAATGATCTGGGTTCTGGAGCTCTTGGTGCTGAAGTTACTGGGTAAAGGAGAGTCATGAATGGCTGGGCACTGGCTTTGTGTTCTAGAGAGAGGACATGGCCTCTTTCAGCAGATGACTGAGCATCTCTTCACAGTCACCTGGTGATCGAACTACCGTTCCCAGGAGAGAGGAGAGTCAGAGAGGGGCTGCCACGTAACAGGCACTTGAAATGTGCTTGTCTTCAACGCAAGGCAGGCTCTTTGATGCAATTGCATGGAGAACGTTTGTTCCTGGATTTACAGGGCTGTGTCTGGCTGAGCTTCACTAATAGAAAGTACACAATTTTTATATTTGTAAGGCAAGATAAATATTTACTCATTCGTCCTTGAACCCAAACTAATACGATAAAATTCTCATAGACAGATGATAGATTTCACAGTGTCTGCTTTAGTCACCCTGTGTCTTAATGCCTAGCCCATCGCCTCACCTAAAGGAGGTAAATAGATATTTGATGAGTGAAGACAAACAGTAAAGTGAAACTATCTCATTTCAGTTGCTGGTCAAGCCTTGGCCCCACTTCTGTGGGAAGTGAGGCTCATATAGGTACGTTTCTTCAGCTGTATTGCGTAATTAGAGGAAGCAGTACCACAGAGTCTGCATCTGATCCAGTGCTCTGTGCAAGACACAGTTTTCACTTCACTGGTTGCAGCACATTTGCGTCTGCAGGTCAATACATTATTTTCCTGGAAAAGAAGCTGTTTCCCAAAAGATCTGCTTGGGCTGAAGATCCTGTCTCTTTTGAGAGATATCAAACCACTACGCAATCCCCATTAGCTTATGCTGCTACAGAAACACTGAGAAACTGTCAATGGCTCAAAATATTGGACCTTTGTGAGGACTGGGCAGAGATCTCTCTGATAATCAGTTGTGTTATGAGGTACACGAGTGAATTTATGAAGTATATTTTAAGCGTCCACATTGTACTTGGTAATAGAAATAAAAGACACTCAAAGGTGCATAGATCAGTTCAGGATTGTCATGTGTTGTGAGTGGCTAAGTAGGGATGGATAGGGACCAGAACCACCACAGCTGCAAATTTATTTCCATGGAGATGATGAATTGGAGGTGACACTATTCTTAGGTGGAGTTGTAGGATGGGTAGGGATTAATGGACAGAAAAATAAGGCAGAGGATTTTAAAACACAAGCAGTTCAAGCCAGTACTCAAGAGGGTGCTATACTTCTGGGCCAAGTGGGGCCTCACACAGGGCTTGTGCCCGTGATCAGAGGTTGTAAGGGCCAAGTGTTGGGTGCATCATGGTGCAGCCACCATGGAGTGTGCCGTATGGACAATGAAGGTTGTGTGAAGGGGCCACACCCTTTAGTCACTGATGCCATTGTTGTAAATAAAGACATTTCTTTCCTATAACAGTCTTGATTTTCTTTTCATTTGGGATTTTCAGGTTTGCTTTATTATCTCTTAATCCAGATGTCACAATGGTCCAAACATCGTTATGATTTTTCTGAATTATTTTCTATTCATTTGTTTATTACTCATTTTCATAGATAGGATGTTTTCAATATTCTCTTACTTGAACTTTGTATGTGGTGGCCAAAGCTAGGCTTGATGATTTGCCTTATTCAACCATTTATGGAGCCAGTCCCACAAACGATCTTTACAGTACATGCATGAAATGGACACAGGACACCAAAATAGACATTGATACGGCTAAGCCACAGCTGAAATGGGGACCATTTCTACAAAGCCTTTGGAAATCTCCATGCAGACTCCTGGAAACGTTAGCTGAGTAAAGGTGGAAGATGAAGAAAGTGAAGTTGTTGGTATTAGGTGAAAATGTTGGTAACGTTGTAGTTACCAATGGGAAATTCTAAAGTTCTTTTATTTTTTCTTTTTGAGTCGGGGTCTTTCTATACATCTCAGACTGGCCATGAACTCATGACCCCTCCCATCTTTAGAATACCAGTATTACAGTGTTCAGCAAAGTTCCTTGTTTAAAAGCACTTAAAAGCTTATGTATAATTTATTTGTTTAAATATACTTTCATTTGCTATTGAATAAGCAAATGTGTATTTGCTTTAAAGTTCTTATTCCCAGAAGTATAAGGCTAGTTGCTGATATCAATGTTTGTTTCCACATGAGTCTGTTTGTACACAGTGGAATACCATTTTTGTAGGTCCCCCCCCCCAGAGAGGGTTTCTCTGTGTAGCTTTGTGCCTTTCCTGGAACTCACTCTGTAGCCCAGGCTGGCCTTGAACTCACAGAGATCTGCCTGCCTCTGCCTCCCAAGTGCTGGGATTCAAGGCATGCGCTACCACCACCCAGCCATTTTTGTAGTCTTCATGTCAGTTTGAATTAAAAGATTCTATGGTCTGCATCCACAATTTATGCCACCATTCATCAGTATTTTGCAAAATAGCAGCACTTTATGGTATGTGGTATAAAGGTCACATCACATTTGTAGTCTACTTGAAAACTAAGGGACAGAAGAAATGCCTGTGATCAACAGCTTTCCCCATTTTGTTTATTTTCTAGGTAACAATGGCAAACATTGCAATAAATGGAAACAATTCCCCAGTGACCTGTGAAACGACACTCTTTGCTCTCCGAATGGCAACGTGGAATCAGATCTTGGACCCCTGGGTCTATATTCTGCTCCGGAAGGCTGTCCTTAAGAACTTGTATAAGCTGGCCAGTCACTGCTGTGGAGTGCACATCATCAGTTTGCACATCTGGGAGCTCAGCTCCATCAAGAATTCCTTAAAGGTTGCTGCTATTTCTGAGTCAGCAGCTGTGGAGAAGGAGAGTCAGCAAGCATCTAGTGAAGCAGGACTGTAGGTCAATGTGGGGCTAGAATAAAATGGGGGGAAGTTTTGGAAACATCTCAACTGATCAGATTTATAGCCTAACTGGAACATTTGGACCTTGGTGTGTAGCTTGGGCGAACACTGGACAGACGGAGCTTCCAAATTTCATTATGCTGGCTGCTGCGTGGTTGTGCATTTTTACTTGTTGTTGTCAACAGGAGGTAAACTGATACAATGCAGTGGAGTTGAGTGAAACACAACTTTTGAGTTTAGCTGTGTGATTTGTGTTTTTGGAATAAATGAATCTGTTGAGGCCCAGTGCCAATGGATACTTGACCTGTTTGTCCAAGACACCTTAATGCTACCTGGACATGGCCATTTCATTGACTTATAGACAAGACTCAGAGTAACACAAGACTCTGAACCTGTTTGTGTGTGGGGTTCTTGTCTGTTTACCAGTCTACATATCCTCAATCAATGTCTGCATGACCATGATATTGGGGATTCACAGTAGCTAGTAATGACCACTGCATATGCTGGGTCAGCCTGACCTTGTGAGGCTGATGAGCATGGCCATTCTTGTCATAACTGACACATGTATTTGCTCGCATTTGTTGTTATGAAGGTTAATTATTGTTTGAAATTTTTTTTCTATAAAGTAATAGATTTTCAGTGTTTAAGTGATCTCCCTTTCCTCTGAAAATTGTAGAGAAACACAGGCTTTGTCTTAGCACAGATTCAGCTCCTGTTAGCATATGCACTAAACCCTATCATGGACTGTGCAAACCATCTAAATCCCAGGGATATATGACAAGAACATGGCAAATATTGCTTTACCTAAGCTGTCATTTCTGTCAGAAAATAAAAGAAAAACAATCAAACATTCAAAGTCTGTCTGCAGCTAGTGTGTTTTTGCTTTATAGACACAGGCCTAAGGGAGTTCTGTTGACAGCAGCTTCACTAAATCTGTTGGACCACATTTTCAAAGCCTGTGTTACCAGTGTGGAGGGGAAGATCTAAAATTAGCCAGGAATTGGGGATGTAATTGGGGACTTAGGGTTAATCAGAGACCAAGGAACAAGACTCTGTCCCCAAGTTTCCCAATCATAATCCACACTTCTCCTTTGCTTGTTTGTATAATTTAATACAAAGATTTTCAATTTGAGTAATCGTTATAAGCATTGTAGGTCCATCAGTGACTAGGGTTAGTGGTTATGTTTCATAAAGAAATGCATTTTTATATTTAAAAAAGTCCTTACTTTCATCAGGTTTGTCTGTATTTAAAAAGTATTACTTTTTTTCCTTTGCAATGTGTGTGGGTGTTTTGCCTGAATGCATTTCTATGCATCATGTATCTTTCTGGCACCTACTGAGACCAGATCCTGTGGGACTGGAGTGACAGATGGTTGTAAGCTACCATGCAGGTCCTGAGAATTGAACCCAGGTCTTCTGGATGAACAGTCAGCGCTCTTAAATGCTGAGCTCTTCCTCCAGTCTCTAAAAGGAATTTTTATCTGTAAAAATGATTTCAGATTCTAGGAATCCTGAGAATTCAATCAAGTTAAATTAGTACCTGTATTAACTTTCCTTTTGGTTGGGAGTTTACATTAGTTGTGACTACTGATTTTGGTAAATTCTCACGAGTAAATTAAAAGAAACTAAACAAATAGCCCTGTTGAAGACTTAAAGGAAATTATTTGTAGTGAATTTAAAAGGAATACATATTATTATGTGACAATATTAACTTAAAGACAATAAGAGATCAATTACACAATTGATTCTTATGCAAAGACTATGTCAGATAATAGACAGCAATATCCCGGTGTAAACTGAGCATGGAGTTTTAAAGGTTGTGCCCAAATTAAATTTATGCTGACAACTACATGTATATATATATGTGTATGTCCATGTGTACATGCATGTGAGTATGAATTTATGTGTCTATGTATTGTAAGTACATGTGTATGTATAATGCATATGATTGTATAAAGCCATTACAATTTGTGATTGCTGTTACATTACATAAATGTTATCATGTTTAATTTCAAGAGAATTTAAAGCTTGGAAAAACTTGTAGATGGTTCACTTATTTTCAGAGCTGGTATTTATTTTCTACAGAGATAAGTAAGGTGTTGGAATCCTATAAACTGAGGCACAAAGAAGCAAATGTCCATTTTTCTTCATTATAGCTGTTAAAACTCTGCAATGGACATTTATATTTCAACTGAGGAAAGGCACTAAGAAGGAACCTGCTCCGAGGCCCCAGGTCCCTTCTCTGTGAGCCTCTAATGCAGACAAAATTGTTCCTCTATTACTATGATGTCACCCTGGCCACGTGCATTTACCATAAGACCATCTTGTGACATCATCATGTGGGGGAGAAAAGGTTCTGGGAAGTGACAAAGGAGTTATTCTGTGCGTATTCTGGAAGATTTATCCATACTATCTGAGCACACACAATTTAACTGATCTTAAGATGAGGCAAAACCCACAGTGTAAACATAAAAAGTTGAAAAAAGTTTAATGTATATACCTGACTCCAAAATTCTGTTTATTACTGTAGCTGTTTTATGGAGCTTAGTTATAGCACAGTTTATTATGTAATGAGCAATGGAGGGGAACATTCACTGATAACTTCCTGAGTTATCAGTGTGAGTAAAAGTGCATTTGTTCTTATTCATTATAATAAATAGTAGAAATAGTTCCAATAAGCTCACCAATGTGAGAGTTTAAGCTCTGTTTTGACATTTATAGTCTGTTTCATGAGGTCAACTATTGCACACAGCTTCATGTACTATCCAAACATTGAATTTCTGGAGAATTACATTCTTATAGATAAACAAACACTGAACATTTCTGACCTTTTTGGAGTCTTTGTAATTGTTTAATGAATATGAGATAAAATACATATCACTTTTTCAAGAGAGCATACTGAATTGCAATTAGCTGTGGGTACAACTAAAAACATGATACTTGCTGGTGGGTTTAATGGGGTGATAGAAATATCCTAAAGACAGGATGTTGCTTTTAATTGTCTCTGAAGTAGAAAATTCCTAGATGCCAACTTGCACATAAATGGATATCTGTTATGTAACAAATAGTTTTCTTTTCTCACTTTCAGTCTTAAAAGGCAATTCTGCTGTGTCTTTGTGCTTAATGTGAGGTTAGGGCCTAAATAAGAGTACTTACTAAATATATAGAATAAGATTTTTTGGAAATGGTATGTTACGTGCTTCACTACAAATGAACTGCTTTCTAGGATCAGAATATAAAAACTGGGATTGTACATTTTCTGAATTCTTCACCTGGTTGTCAGAAGAATTTACCACTTGGTAAATAATGTTGGACTTCAGCTCATTACTGACACATTTCAATTGGAGAGGAAATGAGTGGTTCTTTTGTTATGTGAACAAATATATTTTGTGCTCCTCACACTTGTAGTAAAGGAGTAAAGGATAACATATGTATATAATAATATACTCTTACTTGCATTAATACTGACTCTTACTTGCACTGTATGCTGTTTAAAAGCTTTGGCTCCCTTAAAACTTCAGATGATTTTATGACAAGCATAGACTAATATTTATCACAAGAGGTTAGCTTTAGGAAGTCATACAAATGTGGGACTCCTGAAGGGGAATGTTTATTTATATTTGTTGTAGGGTTAAGTACTTCAATTTGCTTTTTATGCTTTGGTTCCTCCTTTCCTGCCCATTCTTCTGTGCCATCTGTGGTTCTTTCCTGAGCCTCACTTCCTCTAGGCACACCAGAATTCAGATTTCATTGATTCTAAACTGGTGGGGTAGATACAGTCAGAGAGTCTACAGATGTCCATCATATCAAACAGCTTCAAATGTCAGGGACATAATCCTCACAGAGGTTTGTACCTTGCCTGTGGCTCCTGTCTAGTAAGCAATCTGGTCATTGGACTCACTCCTGAGAACTCAAACATGAATTAGGTACCATTATGTGTTGTTATTATGTCACATGATTTGGGGTGAGACAGGAAGGTATTAGCTTGCTGGACCTATTGTAGCAAAGCGGGACAGACTGAGCCAGTGACATTAGCTGGACTTTTCCTGACACCTGTGGAAGCTAGAAGGACCAGTGTATGGTTAGGGTATGTCTCCTTGTCTTGTAGACATGCCTTTTCCTCTCGTCATCATCTGTATGTGAGTTTCCATGCTTCTGTCTTTCCTTAGGATGACAGCAGCAGCCAAGCTTGAATAGGAGTCATTCTAGTCATCTTTTTTACCTTAGTTACCATAGAAAGATCCTACTAACAAAAATGATTACAATATTGGACAATTGGAAAGTCACAGTTCAATTTGTCACAGCAGCACAGACAATGACTTTGAGATGCAGCACAGTGGCTGACACACAGGGACCGAGTCTTAAACACTGGTGTGCATCCCTTGGAGGTAGGTGGTTTCTTAAATCAAAGTGCTGTGACCTGCCGCATTGACCGATTTGATGAGTCTGGGGTTGTAGGAGGGGATTTATTTTGTAATGGGATTTCAGATGAGGATATCAGACAACGTTAGGCGGAAGAACACACTTTGGGAAACTCCTGTTTCTACAGTATGAGGCTAATCAGCCACATGTTGTGGCATGAAATGCACAAAGAACAAAGAAGCTTTGTAAAAATGCAAAATTTTGACACTATTTTCATACTGGCCATTTCATACCTAGCCTGAGTTTTCTCCCCAGCCCTAAGCAAATTGATTAGGAAAAAATGTTTGCAGAAACACAGACAAGAAGTTGCATAAAAACAACCCAAGCAGACAGAGAAGCAAGGTTTAACTGGTCTCTAGTCTCCTACTAGTTTCAGAAGAATTGTTGTTAAACAGACAAAACTTCTACACTCCTCTCTTAGAATATTGTTTGGAATTTGACTTGTAGCTAAACTTTTCCTTCCTTTTTGTGTCTCTCTCCCCTCCTTCCTTCTTGAAAGAATTTGAGGCCATTTGGATTGGTTTTATGTTTTCCTCCCTACAATTCCAATGTTTACAATATTTCTATCCTTCTTTGATCTTGGTATTTTCCACTCTTGTTTGAGTCCAGTTGGTTTTAAAATCACTTCCCACTGTAGTAAAAAAAAATAACTTTAGTCAGTTGTTGGCTTTCTACATGAGTTCTGAGTATTTATTTCCAAATAAGATGAGAGAGAGGTTAATATTTTTATTCTACAGCAAGTAAATTATTAAAATGGATTCTATTCAATGGGATTAGGATGGCAATTGAGACTAAGTGGATGAAAACAAAATAAAAATACATTGACAATCAAGTCTCAACCTAAAGGCATTTATTTATTAAAGTTTTTATTTGTTTGTTTGTTTTTTAGAAACAAGGTTTCTCTGTGTAGCTCTGGCTGTCCTGGAACTCACTCTGTAGACCAGACTGGCCTTGAATTCAGAGATCCACCTGCCTCTGCCTCCTGAGTTCTGGTATTAAAGGCAAACACCACCACCACCTGGCTATTTATTAAAATTTTAATATAAATCTAAATGGTATTCTTAAGGAAAGAAAAAAACAAAAAGAGCCCAACTAATAAACAAAAATAATATAAACAAACAATAACAAAACCAATCCAACACATACACATACACACACACACACACACACACACACACACACACACACACACACACAAAATCTATAGACTCAGATGCCCAGATACCCTTTTGCAAGACTCCACTCCACTAGGGATGTTCCTCCTCCTCCTGAGGGGAATTTACTGTTGGTCACTGTACATTTTAGAAGTGTTTTAACGCATCCTCCTGAGGGGAATTTACAACTCCATTGTGGAAGTTTTGATCATGAATTTTGCAGATTACAATACCCTGTCGCAATGATGGTGTAAAGCATCCCTTTTTCTAGGGATTCCAGCCTCTTTCAGTATGGTCAAGGGTGTTTACTGCTTCTTTGCTTCTGTGCTAAGATGAAGTGAATTTCCCACAGGCTTCATGAAGTTGTGAAAATCAAACTTTTCTGCCTGGAATTTTAGATTCACATGCTTATCAATTTTCTAATTTTATCTTGATAGTGAAACAGTTTTGCCATTGTAACATTATATCACTTTAACATAGATGAAATAGAAACTATTTATCTAAAATTACAGCTTTCTAGAACCCAGGCTACACTAAAGCTGTGAAAAGAAATTTAAATATCACAGTTTAACTAAAGTGTCATAAAACTGCCTACCTTATAAGGCTCAATATTAGAACCATTAAGGAGGATTCCAGTTAATTAGTGTTACAAAAAAGTAGGTTCCTTACCCACAAACTTCACAACTGAGTATTCAACCAGTCAGAGATCTTAAACGTTCTTATAAAACATTGCCTATGTGTTGATCATTGTGTAAGCATCTTTCTATTGATACTATTTCTTAACAAATTAAGTTCTATAAGGACATAAAATAATCCAGAAGTGATTTAAAGAAAGATGTGTATATCTATGCCTTGGTATGAAAATTATTTCATTTTATAAATGATTGTTGAACACCTGAAGATTTTGGTATCCCTTGTGAACAATAAGGAATGATTATGTTGGAATTAAACAAATCTGTTAAGTTCAAAATCTTGACATAGAAGTTATTGTGCAAAGAATATTACATACACTTCATATGCCAGGCATACACAAAAAGAAAACAGAAAGAAACCCCTTTTTTTATAGTAACTTTATTCTTCAGAGGATATTTACACATTCTTTTTATTAGCCACTTGAGAATGAAAAATATTATGGAAAATATATAAAACATATGTTTTTAGGGTTTGTGACTAGAAAGATCATGTATAAACCTGTGTATGTTGAGCTCTTCATTAAATAATATCTAAAAAGCTATTTCATGGCATAAAATAGCCTAAAAATCTTAAGATCGTAAA
Organism: Peromyscus aztecus; assembly: GCA_902168405.1. Lineage (NCBI taxonomy): Eukaryota > Metazoa > Chordata > Mammalia > Rodentia > Cricetidae > Peromyscus > Peromyscus aztecus. The sequence continues at coordinate 9,862 of CABHPQ010168894.1, forward strand.
GGCAAATATAAAACAACAGCATTTTTACTTTAAGATAATTTCATGCCATTAGAAGCAAGAGTAACTTTTGTGAATAGTGTTGATATACAATAGTAATTTTAGGGATAACTTAACATGCTTATCATGTTATCTAATTCAGAGGTTAATTTATCCAGGACAAGAAAACCTATTAATTCTCTGTTAATGGACTTTTGATTCAATTAATCTTGTGAATGTTAAACATTTCATAAATGGCTAGTATCAAATTTAACTATGCTAAATTTCATTTGGTTCAAAGTATTTTTTGGTTAATAAATGCAAACAGCCATTTATGTAATTTCAAGAGTTGAATAACATTATGTCAGCTATGCTTATAATGCTCATGCACAGAGCACAACTTCCTTGCCCATCATTCTGTGAATGGATGGTAGGATATTTATATGTCTTGACTATGGTGAACAGTGTTGTGGTGGACACGCTGGTGTGTGTATCTTTCTGAAGTTCTGACCCTTTAGGTGCATAGCTTGAGGAGGCTTTCTGGAGCCTTATGGTAGTTCTAATCATTTGAGAAGCTTCTTTACTGGGTTCCATACTGGCCCATCAACTTATCCCAGGGTTCACTCCCCTTATAGCTTTGTCAGTACACATCTGTTGTCATTTTGATAACTGCCATCCACACATGTCTGCAGTGGCACCTCCTTGTGTTTTGATTTACATTTTCCTGATGGTTACTGGTGTGGACAGCTTCCTGTGTGCCTCTTGGCTCTCTATATATTGGGGATCTCTGTGCTGGTCCTTTGCCTTTCTTAAAAGCTCCTCCAGAGAAATGCTTCACAGTATTTTTTGCCTTTCCGTTTTGTTAAAGATTTCTTTTTCTGTACTGGAACTTTTTATTTTGGTGGCCTCACTCACTTATTTTTGCTTTTTTTTTGCCCAGTTTTTGGTATGTTCCCCCTGCCAAAGACAAAAACAATGCCCTCAACCCCAAACCAACCAACCAACCAACCAACCAACCAACCAACCAAACAAACAAACAAACAAACAAACAAACAAACAGAACTACTGATGAAGCCAATGTCAATGAACCCATTCTCCCCTCTTTTCTTTTAGAAGCTTTCCAGTTTTAGGCTTTACTTTCAGGTTTTTAATATGTTCTGGGTTGACTTTTGTGTGTGATGTTACATAGGGGTACAATTTTATTGTTTAGTTATATGTATATACAGTTTCTCAGTATTATTGATAGAGCCTTCCTTTCCCTGCTTTGTTTCCTGATATCCTTGAACTCACTGATGCTTGGGTTTATTCTGAGATTTCTATTCTGCTTATTGTGTAGATTTATCCAATGTTCACGGACAAGTTTATAGAGTTCTGTTGTAGAACGTATCTATTTATAATTCTTTATACAGTTGAATTCCATAGTGTGTATGTATATGTGTGTGTGTGTGTGTGTGTGTGTGTGTGTGTGTCTGTGTGTGTGTGTGCTGGGAATTAAACTCAGGGCCTTGCATGTGTTAGGCAAGGACTCTATCGTTGAACTAGGTCCTAAAGGTAATTAATTTCAGTGTTGCAACGTAGTCCCATTGGAGTTTCTCTTTTTTATAATTGTTATATGCCCTTCCCCCAATCATGTAAATAAACACCTATTAATCCCAGATAGGGCACTGAAAACAGATAAAAGGAATTACTCTATCATGAGCAGATAAATTATTGGGATTATTCACTGTAGCATGGGTGTGAGGCTACTTACAGGAGCACATGTCATTCAGAGGCATCTGTGCTAGCAAAACTCACCAGCATGGGTGATGACTTGAGAAAGCTCTATCCTTGGGAGACCCACTGGGTGGCTCAGCGTCTGGAGAGTCTTGTCCCCCTGAAGCTGCTCACTGCTTTGAAAAGCTAGGGGAGAGGCCTTGCGAATTGTGTCACTTCTGAGAAAATAGGTAGACAGCAATAATGGAATTCATTCATACAATATTAAGCAGTTCTCCACTTTCTCTACATTAATTGTTTTTTCGAGGACAGACAGCACCTCCATGGATATAATCAGAAGCAATCGCCCACTCAACTTTCCCTGGAGAACGTCTTTTATTTTAATAATACCGCAAATTTAAGTCCAGTTTCCCCATCTCCCGCAGATCTGCCAACCATTGATATTTCTTTTAATCAATGGTGCATCTGCTGCCTTCATTGTTTAGGCTAAATGGTCCTTGATGTCCTACTCTTGTTTAAGTCTGTGAGCAAATATTACTGGCTGGTTTTTAATTATGACAGATCCTTAGTGCCTAAATATTGGTTTATCTGTGTCATATTGGAGTGAAACTAGCCATGTGCTACTTGCAATAACGGTTGGATCAGGTCAGGGAAAACACAAGAAGCCTGTAATATCTGATAATAACTGAAAAAAAAAACCCCACAAAGGCTGGGAATGTGTTCAAGAGACAAAGGCACCAACACAAAAGCACAACCACCAAAGTTGGGATCCAATTTGAAGAATAAATAACTTGCAAAATGGATTATAACCCAAATTATTGTATATATTACATATGTAATATGCATATATTTATCCACTCTCCCTACTGGGTTATTTATGCAGTCATTGGTTTCAATGTGCACATTTTACTACAATGTACACAATGTACAATGTACACACTGATACCAGTGATTGCATAAATAAACCAGTGGTGGGGGGAGCAGAGAGGAAATAAATGGTTCTTATAAAATAATTAAAAAATATATGTAAAAAACAAGGATATTAGCTGTAAAATAAGGGATAACTTTGCCACAATCTGTAGACTTAGAGTGACTTGGTAACAAGGAGAGTCCATGGGGGGACACCCAAATCTCCTCGGGAAGGGGAAATAGAAGAGATTTTTGTGAGTGGACTGAGGGCAGGTGGGCATGGGAACATGAGCAATAAGGTTGTGGGGGAGCAGATGGGGAGAGTGCTCAGCAGGACTGTTGGGGGACATTTGGGGTCAGGTGCAAACCTGGTGCAGGGGAAATCTACCAGGAGTCTACTGAGGGGGACCCCAGCTTAGACACTTGGCAATAGAGGATAAACAGCCTGAACTGGCCATCTGCTGTGACCAGATTGGTGCCTGGCCCAATTGTCATCAGAGAGGCTTCATCCAGCAACTGATGGAGGCAGATGCAGACCTATAGCCAAACACTAGGTAGAGTTCTGGAATCCTGCACAGGAGGAGGAGAAAGGCATGTAGGAGCCAGAGGGGTCAAGGACACCATGGGAAGGCTCACACAATCAACTAACTTGGGCTCATGGGGGCTTGAAGAGACTGAATCAACAACCAGAGAGCCTGCATGAGACTGACCTAGGCACTCTGCACATAAATTACAGTTGTGTAGCTTGGTCCTCTTATGGGACTCCTAGCATTGGGAACAGGGGATGTCTCTGATTACTTTACTGGCTTTTGGGACCCTACTTCTCATTCTGGGTTGCTGTGTTCAGTCTTAATGCATGAGGAGGTGCTTAGTCTTACTGCAACTTGATATGCCATGTTTTATGGATACTCACAGGAGACCTGCCCTTTCCTGGATAGAGATGGAAGAGAAGGGGATTGGGGGAGGGGAAGAGGGGCTGGGAGGGGCGGATGGGAGCAAGGAGGCTGCAGCCCAGATGCAAAATAAATACATGAATTTAACAAAAAAAGAAACCCTAACTACGAAGGTTGTACATTTTATGTGTATGTATAATGGATTTATAAAAGATAAACCCATATGACTTCATATGGCTAATCCATTTATAAAATTAGTTTTGATGTCTTTGTGCTGTTCCTATTTATTAATTCATGGGAATATTTATGCAAAATATATTTTAGAATACTTTTTAATGTGTATGAGTGTTTTGCCAGCTTGTATGTCTGTGTATCACATGAGGACCCGGTGCCAACAGAGGACAGATGAGGGTGTTGAAATTCCTCAGAGTGGAGTTAAGGTGGTGGGGAGCTCCCATATAGGTGCTGGAAATTGAACCCTCTTCGCTGGAGAGCAGCCAGTGCTGTTAACCACTGAGTGGCCTCTCCACCCCTCTTTATTTATTTATTCATTTTTAAAGAAAGTATTTTTTTTCATTTTACATACCAATCCCTGTTCCCCCTCCCTCCCCTTCTCCGGCCCCCCAACCTCCCCCAATCCCAACCCCCATCCATTCTTGAGTCCCCAGGGGAGGCCTTACCCTCTTTTCTTTTCCTTTCTTTGTTTATACTTGGTTTTGTAAGATTTTAGAATGATTTTTCTGAGTTCCTCTTCAGTGCTACCACGTTTAATGATCACTTTATATATGATAGTCCTTGTGCCCGCCCACCTGGTCTCCTTACCCTTTTTGCACAAAATTGTAGCAAAATCATATACTGCTCTCTGTGAGGCACAGGAAGCCAGCTTTTCAAAAAAAAAAAGTCACACAAAGTCTTGTAATAACATTTCCTGAATAGAATCTAGGGAGCTTTCAGGGACCACATGAAGTCATAGAGGCAGAGCCTCCTATAAAAAGTGAGAATTATTAATAAACACCATGTTTCTCCTCATTAAATAAAAGCTCACCACAAAGGACCATCTTGTCCTGGAGAGAAAATATTTAATGTCTGAAAGCTCTACAATGAAAGCATGAAAAGTTATGCTTTTTTTATACCTCATATGATATTAAGTCTGAGAAAACTCAAGATGTTTAGAATAAAATGCATATTTAATACATATAAAATATATGAAAAGTAAAATATCAAGATACTCTGTAATTTATGATTGAACCTAAAGGACTTTTCAGTGAGTTTATGTTTTTTTTATCTTTATATTTTTATGGATATCAAAAAGCTGTATTGATTGTTACGTGCCTGAAATCCCTATGTATTGGTGTAGCTCTGTGCACTAGACAACCCTAGAAACTTGAGCTCTTCATTTTACTTTAACTTACTCAGCTATGACAGAATTTTATAAATATATATATATATATATATATATATATATATATATATATATATATATATAGTTACTGCACCATAATCTATAAACCTGAGATTTTAGCTGAAATTATTTGGCATACTATCCACCTAACTGGTTTGTTTCTAGAGAAGCTCTGGGAAACTCACTTTAAAACTTAAAGGAAAGATTATTAAGTACTATCAACAGCAGTGCCATTAACTGAACATTTGAGTTTCCATAAATTCAGGTGCTGAAACCCCAATTGCCACTGTGGTCAAAGACAGAGGTGGGGTTTTTGGTGGAAACTAGTCACACGGGGGTGACTAAAGTGGAGCCCCTGGAGTGGGATTGGCACCCATATGAGAAGGGACAAGAGAGGGGCTGTCTTTCTTCTGTCTCTTCTGTGTGAAGAGTTATGAAGAAGACAGCTATCTTCAAATATCAACACAGGTTTTCACCAGACACAGGGTGTATGGACACCTTAATGTTTGTCTTTCAGTTCTCAGAAGTGTAAGAAGGGAATGTTTGTTCTTTATGCCACCAGTCTATGGTAATATAGTACGAGGTCCTTAACAGACTAAGATGAACAGTCTGAAATAAGGAATTGGTACAAGGTCTGCTACTGAGAAACAAAAGTGAATAATTCCAGAGAGTAAGTGGGGTAGAGGACTGGGCCACTTCCTTCATTATTCAGCCGAGTTCTACTTCGACTGCAGTTATACAAATAGTCAATGGAAGGGACTTGCAGAAAAAAGTGGTAATTGTCTAGTTTCCCCTTAAATTTTCCACTATCTGTTCCTATGATGTATTTATATAGAGGGATTCCATTCCTGCATAAGAGCAGGGAGAAATGGCAACCAACTACCCAGTGGATGGGCCAAGTAGCAGATCAGAAAAAAAAAAAACAACTATATTGTCTATGAAAATAATAATTCAACTGAGAATTCGTATATTTGGCTCTCTATAAGCTTACATTTTATTCATTAAAAAAAGCAAAAAAAAAGCAAAAAAAAAAAAAAAAAAAGCAAAAGCCCAGAGCACTGGGCTAAAAGGTATAACTAGAAGACAGTATACAGTATACAAATTATGGTGGAATTTTTAGGAGCTGTCAAGTCTCATCAAATAAAACAAAGATTTGTGTGGATAATTTAATGTCCAGTTGGGAAGTGAAGATTACCATTCTTATAAAATGCAATTACACAAGAAACCTGGATGTAGAGGCAGGTACAAAGATAGAAAGATGGAGTCTGATGCCTGAGTTAACAAGGATGAATGGTGTTCTATTGGATTAGAGATAAGAACTGGATGGCATGGTGCAGAGATCTGTTCATTAAATTTAAGCTACTTTAATATAACTGCTAATTTTTTAAAGAGACACAAAATCAGACAAATCAAATTTATGAGTGACATTGGATATAATCTATTTCAGTAGTGTGAGAAATAGGTTACAGAGTTAGGGGATCTGCAGAGGACAGTGGGGATGTACTTAGAAACGTATTTGCATTTTTACTTGGGCCCTACATATAATATGTCTTCCATGCAATGTCTAACAAATATAGAAAGACAATGTCTAACAAATATAGAAAATAAAAATCAATGTCTAACAAAAATAACAAATGTCTAACAAAAATAATAATAAAAAATGTCTAACAAAAATAAAAATCAATGTCTAACAAATATAGAAAGACAATGAATGATATTCAACACCATATGCAGGAAAAAGAATCTTGGCACATAGCTGGGACCATATAGAAATTATGTCAGCACATGAGAGACATACACGTAAATACAAAGCTAAAAGACTCAGAAAGGAAGCATAGTAGAAACCCACATTTTCTTCTTTGTTTTGGTAACGAGTTTTGGATATAATGTCAAAAGCATGATTCACTAAAGAAAGGGCTAAGTAAGACTTCATCTAAATAAACAGTTTTCTTAGTAAGGCACATTATTCAACAAAGAAAAGCACAGTAACTTGAAAGCTTTTGCAAATCAAATATCTGGTGATCTTGTGTCCACTATATATTAAGAAGTCTTAAAACTAAACAATAATGAAACAAACATGTTTAAACACGGTGTTGTATAAACATAACGGTCACTTTTTTTTTTTTTTTTTAGTTTTTCGAGACAGGGTTTCTCTGTGTAGCTTTGCGCCTTTCCTGGAACTCACTTGGTAGACCAGGCTGGCCTTGAACTCACAGAGATCCGCCTGGCTCTGCCTCCCGAGTGCTGGGATTAAAGGCGTGCACCACTTTTAAGAGTAAGTCTTGGCAGCCCCAGATGCAGGCCAGCAGGCAGGGCTCCTGCAGGCAGGCCTGACTACTACCACCCCACAGCTGCTCCCTGAAACTCAAACTCTGCCAGCTCTAATTGGATCAAGAGGTGAGTCTTTGTTCTACTAGCTGATCACCCTAGCCTCTAGGCTTTAGGCCCAGAGGCATAACCTGAGGCCTGTTAACCCCACCCAGTGCAGCCCCAGGTGCAGGCCAGCAGGCAGGACTGCAGCAGGTAGGCCTGACTACTACCACCCCCCATCAGACCTTGTAACCAACAAGACCCAACCCACCACCAAAACCCACCCATCCCCTAGATGGCAGCTGCTCCCTGAGACACAGACTCTGCCAGTTCCAAATGCACCAAGAGCTCTGATTGGGCCAAGAGTGGTTTCCTGAGACACAGACACCATTTGCACCAATTAGAGGAAGAGATGAGTAGATGCCAGTGCAAGAATACATTCAACAACATAAAGAGCAATATGGCACAACCAGAACCTAGTGGTTCTTCATCAGCAAGAACTGGACATCCCAACACAGAAGAAACAGAAGAAAAAGACCTTAAAAATTATTTTAAGAAGATGATAGAGGCCTTTAAAGAGGAAATGAAAAATTCCCTTAAAGAAATTGAGGAAAAGACAAAATATTGGAAGAAATCAATAAATCCCTTAAAGAAAACCAAGAAAACAAAACAAAAACAAAAACAACAACAACAAAAAACTCAACCAAACAGGTGAAGGAAACAGTTCAAGATTTGAAAAATAGAGGCAATAAAAAAAAAAAAAACCCACAAACCAAGGAAAGGCTGGAAATGGAAAATCTGAGTAAACAAACAAGAGCTACAGATGCAAGCATAACCAACAGAATGCAAGAGATGGAAGAGACAATCTCTGCTGTGGGATGTTCTGTATGCTGTGAATGTGTGTTGCTCTGATTGGTTGATAAATAAAAGGCTGATTGGCCAGTAGCCAGGCAGGAAGTATAGGCAGGATAAACGGACAAAGAGAATTTTGGGAATAGAAAGGCTAAGTGAGGAGACGCCAGCCCACTGTCCAGGGAGCAGTATCTAATGGCACACAGGTAAAGCCACAGAACACATGGCGACATATAGATGAACAGAAATGGGCTGAATAAGTGAAAGAGCTAGTCAGTAGTTAGCCTGAGCTAATGGCCAAGCAGTTTTAATTAATATAAGCCTCTGTGTGTTTACTTGACTCTGAGTGTCTGCAGACCAGGCAGGACACAGGGAAACTTCAGCTACAAATCTCTGGCACCAAAGATATGATAGATATCATATCAGTCAAAGAAAACATTAAAGCCAACAAAGTCATAACACAAAATGTCCAGAAAATCTGGGACACCATGAAAAGACTAAATCTAAGAATAATAGGGCTAGAAGAAGGAGAAGAATATCAGCTGAAAGGTACAGAGAATATATTCAACAAAATCATAGAAGAAAATTTCCCCAACCTAAAGAAGGAAATGCCTATGAAGATACAAGAAACTTACAGAACACCAAATAGACTGGCCCCCCCCAAAAAGTCCCCTCACCACATAATAATCAAACCACTAAACATACAGAAGAAAAAATATTAAGAGCTGCAAAGAAAAAAGCCCAAGTAACATATAAAAGCAGACATATCAAAATAACATCTGACTTCTCAATGGAGACTGAAAGCCAGAAGAAGGTCCTGGACAGACATTATGCAGACACTAAGAGACCATGGATGCCAGCCCAGACTATTATACTCAGCAAAACTCTCAATCTCCATAGATAGAGTAAAAAAGATATTCCATGATAAAACCAGATTTAAATTATACCTATCCACAGATCCAGCCCTACAGAAAGCACTAGAAGGAAAAATCCAACCCAAGGAAGTTAGATGCACCCATGAAAACATGGGCAATAGATAATCCCACACTAACAAATCCCAAAGAAGGGAAACACACAACACTACCACCAAAAAATAACAGGAATTAACAATCACTGGTACTTAGTATCCCTTAATATCAATGGGCTCAACTGGCCTATAAAAAGACACAGGCTAACAGACATGGATAGAAAAAAGGGATCCATCCTTCTCCTGCACACAAGAAATACACCTCAGTCTCAAAGACAGACACTAACTACTTCAGAGTAAAGGGCTGGGAAAAGACTTTCCAGTTAAATGTACTTAAGAAGCAAGCTGGCGTAGCCATCCTAATATCCAACAAAATAGATTTCAAACTAAAAATAATCAAAAGAGATCAAGAAGGTCATTACATATTCATCACAGGAAAAATCCAACAAGATGAAATCTCAGTTCTGAACATTTATGCCCCAAATACAAGGGCATGCACATATGTAAAAGAAACATTACTAAAGCTTAAATCACACATCAAACCCCACACACTAATAGTGGAAGACTTCAAGACCCCACTCTCACCAATGGGCAGGTCTTCCAGACAGAAACTTAACAGAGAAACAAGGGAACTAACAGACATTATGACTCAATTGGACTTAATAAATATCTACAGAACATTCCACCCAAACAGAAGAGAATATACCTTCTTCTCACCACCCCTTGGGACCTTCTCTAAAATTGACCACATGCTTGATCACAAAGCAAATCTCAACAGCTACAAAAAAATTAGAATAGCCTCCATATTTTATCAGACCACCATGGTTTAAAGTTAGAATTCAACAACAATACAAATTAAAGAAAGCCTACAAACTCATGGAAACTGAATAATGCTCAACTGAATCACCACTGGGTCAAGGAAGGAATAAAGAAAGAAATTAAAGACTTCCTAGAATTCAATAAAAAATGAAGGTACAACATACCCAAACTTATGGGACACTGTGGAAACAGTACTAAGAGGAAAGTTCATAGCTTTAAATACCTACATAAAGAAACTGGAGAAATCTCACACTAGTGGCTTGACAGCACACCTGAAATCTAGAAGAAAAAAAGTAAACTCACCCAGGAGGAGAAATATGCCAGGAAATAATCAAATTGAGGGCTGAAATCAATAAAATAGAAACAAAGAGAACACTGCAAAGAATCAATGAAACAAAGAGTTGGTTCTTTGATAAAATCAACAAAATAGACAAACCCTTATCCAAACTGACTAAAAGGCGGAGAGATAGTATCCAAATTAGCAAAATCAGAAATGAAAAGAGAGATATAACAACTGACAGCGAGGAAATCCAGAGAATCATCAGGTCATACTTCAAAAACCTGTACTCCACAAAACTGGAAAACCTAAAAGAAATGGGCAATTTCTGGATAGGTACCATATGCCCAAATTAAATCAAGACCAGATAAACAATTTAAATAGATCTATAACTGCCATGGAAATAGAAGCAGTCATTAAAAGTCTCCTCCCCCCCCAAAAAAAGCCCATGGCCAGATGGTTTCAGTGCAGAATTCTACCAGAATTTCAAAGAGCTAATACCAATACTCCTCAAATTGTTCCACATAATGGAACCAGAAGGGACATTGCCAAACTCTTTCTATTAGGCTGCAGTTACCCTAATACCCAAACCACACAAAGATGCAACAAAGGAAGAGAATAACGGACCAATCTCCCTCATGAACACTGATGCAAAAATACTCAGTAAAACACTGCCAAACCAAATCCAAGAAAACATCAAAAAAAATCATCCACCATAATCAAGTAGGCTTCATCCAAAGACGCAGGGATGGTTCAACATATGAAAATCTATCAATGTAATCCACCATATAAACAAACTGAAAAAAAAACCCACATAATCATTTCATTAGATGCTGAAAAATCCTTTGACAAAATCCAATACCCCTTCATGATAAGGGTCCTGGAGAGATCAGGGATACAAGGAACATACCTAAACACAATAAAGACAATTTACAGCAAGCCAACAGCCAACATCAAATTAAATGGAGAGAAACTCAAAGCGATTACACTTAAATCAGGAACAAGACAAGGCTGTCCACTCTCGCTATATCTATTTAATGTAGTACTCGAAGTTCTAGCTAGAGCAATAAGACAACAAAAGAAGATCAAGGGGATATAAATTGGAAAGGAAGAAATCAAACTTTCACTATTTGCAGATGACATGATAGTCTACATAAGTGAACCCCAAAGTTCTACTAGGGAACTCCTACAACTGATGATAATGTGGCAGGATACAAGAATAACTCAAGAAAATCAGAAGCCCTGTACACAAATGATAAATAGGCCGAGAAAGAAATCAGAGAAACATCACCCTTTACAATAGCCACAAATGATATAAAATACCTTGGGGTAACTCTAACCAAACAAGTGAAAGACCTGTATGACAATAACTTTACGTGCTTGAAGAAAGAAACTGAAGAAGATGTCAGAAAATGGAAAGATCTCCCATGCTCTGGATAGGCAGGACAATCAGGCTAACTGAAGCTTTTCAGTAAACAAATTGCCAATGAATGCAAAAACTCCAGTTCCTTAATAAAGCAGGAGCTTACTTCAGTGTGTAACTCATTTGGTGATGATTTTTTAAATTGTTTTAACTCACAATTTAAAATTAGGTGAGTTTTTATAAAGTTGTTCCTTGATATAAAAAAGTGACATTTCAGACAGACTGTTATGGGATGCACAACATACAGTATGGTTATTCCATTTTAGAGATGAGGTAACCGAGATTTGTGATCCTGTCTAACTTTCCACTGCTGGAAGGGAGCTGTTGTGACGTCAGAGGTTTAGCCTGTGTGCCCTGTTGTCCTGTCTCTCACTGCTCCATTGATGGGAGCCATAAGCCTAAGTGACCCTTGACACACATGCTGCCATATTTGGGCTTCTCTCCTCTTTTCTTTGATCTAGGCCTTGCTTAAATCTCCATAGCACCAGAACCTCTTCTCACAAATACCAGAACCTCTTCTCAGATATCAGGCGAATGAGCTGCAGTTAAGCAATTAGGCAGTTAGGCAAGAACAGATAGATAACCCCCAGAGCAACATTCCCTGCTGGCCGAACAGCCCACAATTAAGTCCCTTCCTGCTTGCAACCCCCTTTGTCTACCTATATATGCTTTAAGAGAAAAATAAATTTTGGAGCTTGATCAGACGTCCTGTCTTGCTCTCATTTTTTGTGTCTCTTGTCCCTCTCATTCGCTGGACCTCCCTTTAGGTCCCCGTTGAGGGCCCTGCTGGCTGGGGCACTCCATGATATGGTTCAGAGTTTGGCAAAGCATTTGAGCTGTTGACGAATAACAACAGTACTCTTGCAGCCACTGAAAGGCTCAGATGTCCTTTTTCAAGAGAAGAGAATGATGATAACTCAAATCCTGTTATTAATCACTTTATGCAAAGCATCCTAGCTTCAGATTGCTTCCCAGTGATTCATTATGCCTGGGAAATTGTGACATTCAGTTTGAATTTCAACATTTGAAGTGTCTTTCCTCCAGAATACTCAGTGTACTTTGTATCTATCTTTCAACCAAAGGTAGGAATTTTAGTCTTACAAATTAGCAAAGTGTAGTAACCTCAATGCAGCTGGAATCCCAGAGACATGCCAATAACAAACATTTATAACATTCGTGTTAAAATATTAAATGATGATTTCTTTCTAATTTGGATAGAATAATTAACTAGGATGCAAATAATCCCAAGTAGCATGGTACTCTTCCAACTTTCCTTTCTTTAATCAAGAATTTAATGAAGGGGATAGTGAGATGGCTCAGTTGGTAGAGTTCTTTCCAAGCAAGCATGAGGAATGAAGTTTGATTCCTAGCACAAGGTGGAGTGTGCCTATAATCCCAGTGCTGTCGAGGCAGAGCCTGGAGGATCCTCGGGGCTTGCTGGTCAGCCAACATAGCCAAATCAGTGAATTCCAGATCCAGTAAGAAACCCCATTTCAGAAAATAAGTTGGTAAGTGATTGAGGAAAGTATCAGACAAATTTATTGGGTCCTGGGTGCTATGGTACCTACTGTTTTAGGTATTAAGGATCTTTTTCTGAAAAACAATGATTACAGTGTTTAAGGAGCAATCTGAGTGTTTTCCCATGAACAATAATTATAAAGCTTTAGGAAGAAATTTGAGCACATTGTCTCTACATTGGTTTATTTCTATTTTTAATTTTTATTTTTTTTATTTTAATTTTCTTTGCAAGAATACCAAGCATATGGCTTATATATGCAATCAAATGTCTTAGAGGACATCACACCATGTATTCCAGATTGGTCATAGCAGAACTCCTAGTAAACACTTTGCTGTTGTGCTGGTTAGCTTTTGTAATTTGATGCAAAGTTGGGTCACTTGGGAAGATTAAAAACTCAACTGAGAAATTGGCACCATCATGTTGGCCTGTAGGCAAATCTGTGGGTCATTTTCTTGATTAATAATTGGTATGGGAAGACCCAGCTCACTGTGGGTGGTGCCACCCATGGGCAGGTAGTCCTGTGTTGTGTAAGCAAGCAAGCTGAGCAAGCCACAGGGAGAAAGGCAGTAAGCAGCATTCCTCCATGGCCTCTGCACCAGTCCCTGCATCCAGGCTCTTTCCCTGGCTTCCTTGATGATGGATGCTCCTCCTCACATTGCTTTTGGTCATGGCATTTATCACAGCAGTAGAAACCTAAGGAAGTTGTCTGCCTTTAGGACAATAAATCTCTTCTCAGGCACAAAGATTTTTTTCCTGGACACTGGAAGTGTTAAAGATCTCCAATTATTTGAAGATAATATATTTTATTTGTAAAACTGAAGAGGTAGAAGGAATGGGCAAGTCAACGTATGTGTGAGTAGAAATGAAAACACCAGAAAGTGGCTTTTTAGAAATTTAGAAATAGACTTCTCGGTTTCAATGATCTGGACTGTATCAGAGGCAGTCTTTTCTCCAGAAGAGAGAATGTGATAAGCTGTGTGTGTGTGTGTGTGTAATAGTAGAAGGCTCTGGACATGAAGATGCTGTCATGGGCCTAACACAAGGTCCACTAGCAAGTGGGTCAGATGCTGAGTCACTCTTTCTCCCAGGAAGTCACACCGGTTGATGTCAGATCTGAGTCAGCTGATGCTATGAGCTGTCACAGAGGCCAGAGTGTGGAGAATCACCGTTGTCATAAGGGCTAAGAGCAATAACAATAAACGGTAGATGAGCAAGAGCTGACACCAGGGCAGAAGAGAAGGAAAATTCATGTGTGGATTCTATGTGCCTCTTGGACTTCAAGGCAGAGTGTGACTATATAGTTCAAAATCTGAGAACTGAACTGTATGTTATAAAAGCAAATGAAGTTGGTTTTATTTTATCTTAAAAAAATTCAAAGCAAAAATGACATCTAGAATTCCATGATTTTTTAGAGGGTGGATGTGGGGAGATTAAAAAACAGTCAATGTATAAAAATCAGGAGAAAACCTAGTATTTATATAATCACTTCCATGTGCTAACTACTACAAGAAATAATTTTACCAAATTATTATTTCTTGAGTCCTATTGCTTAATTTATTTTATATATGTTCTCATTTATTTTAGATGCTGGTCCAGGACCTTTTTGTATATTCAATCATCCATTACTTCATCCTTTCCTGTGTATCTACATTTTTATCCTCACAGATATATTCATGTGTGTGTATCATGAACAGTAATATACTGCTAGTGTTTAGGTCTTGAGTGTCCTGCAAAGGTCCATTCACTGGAGTCTTGGAGCTACTGGGAAATGATAGAACGTTTAGGAGGTGGGGCTTAGTGGAAGGAAGTTATTTTTCTCTGTAGAAAAGCATAGAAAGTAATGCTAATGTTTATATAAAAGACATCTGGAAGTGGGTAAAGCAGAATTAAAATGCAGCACTACAGCTTGGTTAGGAAGTTCATCTTTGTATTTTTCTATCCAGGACTGTTGTTTTCTTTTTTCCTAACTTAGGGTAATCACAGTTAAGGGTTTGAGTATTCAAGCCAGTTGCATAAAGGGGAAATGTATAAAGGAAATGACCAGCCTCTAACTAGACATGGACAGTCGGTCTCATTAAGCAAATTTCTTTAAATTCTCTCTACAGAACCCTCTAGTGGTACCCTTGGACTAGAATTTAGTCCCAGAGCTTCATTAGTCGCAAAGAACTTGGGCAATATCCTTTTTATTTCAGAAGACAGTAAAGGAGGAAGGGTATTGGTGTTATGATGAGCAAAAGCCAGTACTGGTCAAGAAATGATAGAGGGCTTGGAAATCTCAATGAGGATGAAGCATGTTCATTGGTGAGAAGCTTCAAGAAGGGCAAGGATGTCAACTCTCTATCTGACTGACAACTCCATTAAATTTTGAAGTCTGTTGCTGGTGTCAACATATAATCAAATGCACATATATTCTCAGTGTTCCCAGGTCATTTGTATGCAAATGTTCTTCTAGGATTTGACTGAGGAAGTGGACTTTCTTCTAAGAACAGTATTCAGAGTGACAACCGAAAAGGTCTATTTTATTTATTAACAATCAAATTTGGTATTAAAATAGTTGCTATTAATATTGGCAAATACTATCTCATTGATTTTAAAATGATTGACTTTGTTCCTAATGAATCTGATACTGTATCACTGTATTGTATTTATCAATCACTGTACTGCATTTATCATCGGTGCAATGGCTACCCTCTATGGCAGAGTGACAAGTCTTTAATTCCAGTTAATGTTGAACTGCAAGAAGGGAGAAAGAAGATAAGATCACCATATTTCTGAATAAGTCTTAGTTTAGATGTCTCAGTAGAATGTTTAAAACAAGGTGTGACACTTTGCTGTCAGTACCTTAAAGGGTTGACAGTTACCATGCTCTCTCAGAAATGCTAACAAGACTGCTGTGATAAGAGAGTCTGTCACAGGTTCCACACTGTCCCTGTCATTAAGAAAGTTCCCATTGCATAGAGAAAACAGCTTCCATGTCAAAAGAGTATAGAGAAAATGAAAAACAATAACGTAGAAAATAGACAAAATAAGGAAAACAATAAAATTAAAACCTGGCTACCTTTTAGAACACCCCAATAATCCAACATCTTGAAAACTTGGTGAGTGTATGTGGTGATTTGATGAGAAATGGCTGCTTACACTCAAATATTTAAACATGTGGTCCCTGTTGGTGATGCTGTTGGGGATACTATAGAAGCTTTAAGAGGAGCCTTGCTGGAGGAGGTATGTCACTGTTGACAGGCTTTGGGAGTTTACATTCTCAGCCTACTTCCAGTTTACTTTGTTTTGTGTTTGTGGTTGAAGAGGTGATCTCTCAGCTTCCTGCTCTGGGTGCCTGCTGCCATCCTTCTCTCAGCATTATGGACTCTCCTGGAATCATAGCCCAGAATAAACTCTTCCTTTGGTAAGTTGCTTTTGGTCACGGTGCTTTATCACAGGAGTAAAACATAACTAATACTGCATAATTGAGAAAAAGGGAAGAAATCAATACAATTGATAATGAAAAACCACTTACAGTAGCACATGTATATTTTTTAAATTAAGGAAATACTACCTCCAACTTCATGTTAATATTAACAAAGTGGATAATATTATTTCTATTCATCCCAGTTACATATTTTAGCTTACATTGTATGGACAATATTTAATTAGTATTTTATAATCACATATCCTGAATTGTATTTCAGGATCTGGAATCTGTTACTTTTGTCAAAACAGTTATAGATCCTTTAGTCCTTTAATATATATCTATATATCTATAAATCTAAATGATCATTTATTAATTATTTCGACTTCTTTTGTAGAACATTACATAGCTAAGCATGTTATTTATAAAGCTCTTTTGGAGTTCTAGGAAGCAATTTAATAGCTATTAAGATACAGACAATTTAGAGTTTTACTGTCAACACTCAATTATACAATTATTCTGTAACATGAAAAGCATAAGCAAAATTTTATTTGGGTTTTCAGCTTTCTAAAAGTGTGTTCTGCCTCAGTGGTGTCAGTGGGATAGCTTGGGTGAAATAAAGTTTTTCAATGAGAAAGAAGTTCATTCATCATTTGAAGTCAGTTTTACTAAGACTGCCTATGGGAAAGGCCAATCGTTACACCTTAGCATGTCTACTTAATCCACCAGGCAGAAAGATAGCAGTGGAACAGAGCCTTAACTGAGGATTTGTCTCCTTTTCTACTTGTAGAAACAGCGTGTATTGGTTACTGATCCTCACATACCATACCTTTCAAAACAGATGCTCAGTTCTACTAATCACCCTGTATAAATTGTAATATAATATCATCTCTAGGGGAACACTGATCCTTCCTTCCCTTTTAACAAACATTTGCTGAACCCCTTTCAATGTATGCTAGTTTTAAAAGCGACAGATTAAAACTGCATATTAATCAATAAGTTGTGACAACTGGGTAATCAATAGTCCCTTCATAATAATACATAAAACAGCAGGAAGACCTAGACTGGCTATAATTAATTAGAAAACACCTTATAGTCTTTAGCTTTGATGAATTTGTACTTAGCTTTTTTGCAAAGCATTATGAAACTCACTGATTAATGTCTGAATACTTATTTCTTTGATTTGTTCAAACACAAGTACATTATTCAAACTCCTAGTAACTATTTTTAACAAATAAATTGGAATTAGTGTTCCTTATTTCCTGATATTGCTTTACATCTTAATAAAAAGTAATGCTGTATAATATATTAATGTCATTAAAATGACTCTTCTTTTCTACTGGTGACCTCTAGAGTGTTTCATGTAGTTTTCTAGCAGGTACTTTAGGAGAAGATGAGAATGAAGACCACAGAGAAAGCTCAGTCTGGGCACAAAGATGGATGTATTTTAAAGGTGCACACCTGAGCAAGCATGTGGTGTAACGGATACTGTAACATTGGAGCTCAGGTGGATACAACCAAAGACAAACTTGCAGAGTCTGATGAGACTTGAGCCTTAATAAATTTTGCATCATCCCCAAACAACAGATGGCCACCAAACCAGTTTACAAAGGAATATGACATAAGCTTTGAATTTTAGAAAGATAATTCTCAAGAGCTAGCACAATGGCTCAATGGATAAAGGCACTTGCAGCCAAGCCTGAAGATGGAGTTTTATTCTCCACAATTTGTTTGTGATTCCTTATGCAATCTCTATGAAGTCGAAGCAAGGATTTAAAGTCAATTTTAATGACCAATAAATCCAATGAAGTATTCATGGAACTCTGAGATTTCAACCTGTGTATATAAAATTAGAAATGAAATGGAATCCATTCTGTAGTTAACAAAGTAGATTGGTCTCAACTATGTTGAGTATGTAAAAGGTGACATTGGCATTCACATAACAAGAGCTGTGGCAAATAAGAATTAGTTCATAGAGATACTAAAATTTTTTTATGTCATGCTGAGTATCAAACCTAGGATTTTATACATGCCAGGCAAACATTCTATAAACTGAACCCAGTCTATCCATATATTGAAATTATAAGTAAAATTTAGTCAAATATGTAAAATAACTGTAATATTTACTATATCATGTACTATATAGTATAGCAATATACTGTAAAAATATTAGAAATCTAGAGCATATGAATGCCCTTAAAGGGAATTGTAAAGCACCATGACCTTTCACTAATTGATTATTATGTTGAAGTAAGAATAAGCATTAAGATTATACTGTGTTGAAAGGTATGGTCTATTTGATTCAGTAGGCCAGATAATGTAGGTTTTCAAAAGAACTCTTACTTGATTGTGATAAGTTACTCTACAAATTTCATCTGAAATCCATTTGTCTAATGGTTGGGGTGTTGTATTCTTTCTTGAAAACTTCAGAATCTCCTCTGGCTTTAGTTGGTGACTTTCTTACTGTATGATATTGGGAAAGTCATCTACTTGGTCACTAGTGTTAGTTTCCTAAAAAAGGCAACACCTTTTCCTTCCTTTATCCACTGGGATGAAGAAAATATGGAGAGCAGATAGATTTGAGAGGATTGTGTTATGCAAAAGGAAGTGGAATGAACTTTCAAAGAAGTCTTGTACTCTGTCTTGGGAAGGACCTGTCTGTATGGTTTAGTTCATCACTCCTTGAAATGCAAATCCACTCATACCATGACTTCAAAGAGTTTCTTTGCTCCTGGTTTGCACGTATTGTCTGAAGGAAGTGGGCCATTAGGAGTAAAGCCATTTTTTTTCCTAGGAATAATCCTATAGGAGTGAGAGGTCAGTCTGTGACATCCCTAAATTAGGAGACACTCAGAGGCAGCTATCACAAGCAGGAGATCCAGATCATGCCACAGATTGCCTCAGTCTTGGAATTGCAGTAACAGTACTGAAGACTGAGCATCTTCTGTCTCTACCTACTTTCCCTCTTTGCTTCTGTCCCTTTTTCCTACAGAGCTTTGCATCAAGCTCAGAGCTTTCTGTATGTTAAACAATTACTCTATCACTGAACTAGATCTCCGAACCAGAATTCTATATTTTAAAAATCTGCCCATATTTATTTTTATACACAAGGAGGTTGGCAAATGCCTACAATTTCTTCTCCTTCCCATGCTAGTAAAAGTAAGTCATAGATATGGGGAAAAGAGAGTAAGATTTTCCACCTAAGAAGCCTGCAGCCCTCCCATCTGGTCTCGGCTGAGAACCCAGCTTTTTGGCAAGGGTTACTAGCCAGATGATCTTGCTCTCTATCCCTTTGTAAATAACATCATGAGGAGTTGGGGTTAGGCTAAGGTTTGTATGTATTTTCTTTCTAACTTCTCCAGACAAATCACAATTTCCAAGTTGAAAGGTACCTTTTCCCAATCTCCAGAGCTTGTGGTACCCACCTATTGTTGAAAACCCAGCCTTACCTTTTCTCCTCGTTACATCCCTGCCAGAAAGAAAGAGCTTATAATAAAAAAAAAGTATGACCTATATAAAAAAATTGGATTTTTCTTGAACACATTCTACATCAGACTGTCTTCATTAATTCTAGATACAGAACTGAATGTAAGCAAGAAGTCATCTTAGGGACTAAGATCTGAGAAATCTAGCCTAAGAACAAAGTTTACTTAGCTGAACATTCTTGTTGTGTACACCTAATCGTCAGAGTCTTGAGAGAACACCATGAGGTAGATCTGTGAGGAATACTGTAAAGTGACTGGCTGGGAGGTAGTCTGCAGTCAGCATGGTCCATAATTTATAACCATGCTATTCTTTCTTTGCAGGCATGTGTGGGGGTGGGGGTGGGGCAAATATCAGGGCAAATCCTTGAATTATAGAATTCAGGTAACAAAGTCATGTCATTAGCCTGGGCTGTCAGTCTGGGTGCCAGTGCTTCTACCCACTAAGCAATCTCATCAACTTCTATTATTCTTTGGTGTGTGTGTGTGTGTGTGTGTGTGTGTGTGTGTGTGTGTGTACTTAGAGAACAATGTTTGATCTGGAAGAATCTGAATGTTTTTCTTTAATTCCAAGAACTAAATGATTTCCTGTCCATTTTTAGAAAGAAAAAGCAAATTTGTATACTAGGAATTATGTCTTCCCTTTTCCCAGCTCTTATGCCAAAATCTTCACCCCCAAGGTGAGGGCGTGAGGAGATGCGGCCTTTGGGAAAGGCTAAGCAATAGGATTAAAGCCCTTGTGAACAAACACTTCTAAAAGAGGCCTGGGAGAGCCCTGGGTTCCTCAGTTGGACATTATGGAGGAAACAGCTGCAGCTGAGGACACCAGCCCTCAGCACACAGTGAGCCTGACGGTGCTTTGACCTTGGGGTTCTCAGTTTCCAGAAATGGCAGAAATAAATTCCTGTGGCTCATAAGCTGTTGACTCTATATGCTCTCTTCCATCAGCTGAAGACATGGAACCCAGTGTTTACAATCTGGCCGTGTCTGTCTTACCCTGTGGTCCCTTTCCCCGCCTTTGTTTGTCTCTGAGCTCAGCTCCCTTTCCCTCCCCCTTCTCCCTATTGTTCCAGTCCACATTTTAACAAAAACTAACCTCCATCTTTGCAGCTTTCCTTGTATCAGAATGTGAAGGGGAGTTGTGTGGGGAGGGGACTGGAGTGGTGTCTAGTTGCCTTCTAATGGACCTTTCTCGCTGCCAGACTGGTTTAGTGGTGAAGATTGACGTGACCTCAGAGGTCAGTGGAGAAAACAAATGTAAAGAGGCAAACAATCTTTACCTGTCATTTACAAAAGAAAAGCTTGTTATTTTTTGTTTTTAAATTGGTATTGTGACTTGGCTTTAAAAGTTTTTACATTGTATTTTTAAACTAATTAGTTGTTCATTATTGCTGTTTTGAGACAAGTCTCATTCTGCAGTCCTGCCTGGCCTAGAACTCTGCATCGATTAGGCTGGCTCTGAAATTTTAGTGACCTTTCTATCTCTATTTCCCCTCTCAAGTGTGAGAGCCAGAACATCAGAGATGTGCCACCACATCCAGCTACTTGTTGATGTTTTTGATGGTGTCATTTTGTTTACATAATCTCTGCACAGTGAGTATGTTCTATGTAGTTATTAGCAGTGGTTCAGGACTTCAAAAAACAGACAAGAAACAGTCGCTGCCTCTTGATTCCTTGCCATCTCTGGGGACTGGAATGAGATGGACATATATGTCTGGTAGAGGTGAAGCTGCCCTCTGCTGAAAGAAGAGGCTCGGGGAATGTAGGTTGTGAGGCAGAGGGATGGATCTTTGGGGAAGACCAGAGTTTTCACAAAGTAGCTCACTGGTGTCTAGAAGAGATATCAATTGAGAAAGAAGCTCCTACAGGGCACTTCAGCTTCCCTGTGTCTGGTAACAAATGCATTAAAAATGCATCCTTTTGTCCTGGTAAATCTCTCTTCTCTTCAGTTTCAGTTTGATTCATAAAATGGTTCATAAAATACAATGAGTTTCTTCAGTAAAATATTTGATTGGCTCTTTCCCCTTTCCAATCCCATATACAAGCCACTGCCAAATTTTTGCTTTATGTCAAAAATATTTTTTGTGAGTTTTCACTTGTTTTTATCCTTACCACCATGACTCTAAACCAGTCCATCACTGCCCACTTGAATTGGCATCTACTTTTGCCAATCCCCTACTTTTAACCCACCTTCTTCCAGCAGCCACAATGATGCATTTAATAGAAAACTGTTGTATGATATTTTGTTTGTATTCTGACAAATAAAGCTTGCCTGGAGATCAGATGGCAAAGCTAGCCACTAGTCAGCCACAGAGGCCAGGCAGACAACTTTAATCCCAGCTCTTGGGAGGAGGGAGCAGGAAGATCAGGAGTTCAAGACCACCCTGGGCTACACGAGATTGAACCAGTCTAAAATAGAAACAGAGCCAGGCAGTGGTGGTGCACACCTTTAATCCTAACACTAGGGAGGTGGAGACAGGAATATAAGGTAGATGGAGACAGAATCTTGGCCCTATTCGGTCTGAGATTTCATAGAGGTGAGAAGTCTCTGGTGGCTGTTGCTCTTCTTCTCTGATCTTTCAGTTTTCACCCTGATATCTGACTTCAGGTTTTTGTTTATTAAGGCTAACTGGGATTGAGCTTCAGAAAACCATAGTATGTAATTCATCCAACTGGAATTAAACGCAAATTCCCTGATGTGGCCTGCAAGCCCCAATCTGGTCTGGTGATACTATCTCATTGTCCATGTCTTTAGACTCTCTCTCTCTCTCTCTCTCTCTCTCTCTCTCTCTCTCTCTCTCTCTCTCTCACTGTCTTCTGTCCTCCCTAATACAGCCTCAGACATTGATTGCTGTTCTCCTGAAACTCTTTCTTGCCTTATTTTCATGGCTGGTTTCTCACTTTTGAAGTCTTAATGCTCCTTTCTCAAAGAAATCATCCTGGACCATCTTATCCAAAGTACTAGGTCTCCTTGTAACTATACAGCAGAATAAGCTTGCTCTTACGATGGTGACAGATCTGTTTGTGAAACTATCATTTCCTTCTGCTGTGGAAAAACAAAGTTTCATGAAAGCCAGAATGCTGTCACAGGCAACCCTTGCCCATTCCATCTTTTATAAAGAGGCCTGCACACCTTGCTGGCACTCTGCATTTGTTAATCACTGGAAGAACAGCAGCAGCAGCAGCAGCAGCAGCAGCAGCAGCAGCAGCAGCAACAACAACAACAAGAAACACACATTGAAAGTCGTGATCCTCATTTCTGAAACCAGGATCTGGTCCAGTAGATGAATTATTTTTATAAGCAGATTTTACTAGACTTAAAAAAGAGGGTCATGCTGCAAAGACGGCATGTGTACATCGCAGAAAAACAAAAGTATTCTAAAACATATTTGGACAAAAAGGAGGAAAGTGAAGTCACCTTTACAATTGTTAGGATGTAGTATTTCTGATGAATGTTATTGAAGCCCTGCCATGTACTAGTAATGTGATGAGGTAGGAAACACTCAGTACATTTGTGCATTAACTCAAGATGTGAGGAGCCTAGCTTAGTAAGAGTCAGAATAAAACTATTGTGATAGGTAGGAATTGTATAACTTTAACAGAAAGTTAAGAAGGATTAGCAGAGCTCTATAGTGCAAATTTTATAAATGGTTTAAATGTGACAGTAGTTAGAAGAAAAGGTGAGTGCTAATAGCTATCAGGTTGAGACTAGTCTGCGGATGACGGAAACACTGACAATACCTCCCTTGCTTAACTGAGTTCACACCCTGTCAACAACAGAGACATTGGATTCTAATCTTCAGAGCAAATACGAGGGCCAGGAATTATAATGGAAGATTTTAATATCAAATTAAGATGAACTTTCTAGCAAGAAGAAAACAATTTCCAGAGAAACAAGTTTCAGTACTTGTTGAATGGCCACTTGCGGGGTAATTGTGGTGAAGTTTTACGCTGCACAGTGTGTAGATTATATCACATAGATGACAGTTTCAGTAGAGTGTGGCCTGGCTGGGTTGTCACTCAATGATAAGCAGACAAAATGTACCAGAACACCCTCAGAAGGAGAAAAGTGGTCCTCATAGGCAGTGAAGTGTAGCAAGGGCGCCCCCTTGTGACGGAACAACAGTCCTCTCAAGTGAAAACCTGAGCAGAAGTTTTTTTTCTTATCTTACTTATACTCAGTATAAACGAATTGTAAGTCAATTAACCATATTTACCAATTTGATGTGATCCTGTTTGGTTGTAGTATATTTTCCTTTCTCTCTTTTGAGTAACAGTTTATGGATATAAAGATGCAGAAAAGCATTGGTTTCAATTGCTACTCAATGAATTACTGTGAATGGGATGTACCTTCGCAACTAGAACCCGCATCAAAAATGTTGCTAATGTTTAGAAAACCCTCTCGTTTCTACTTGTACTCACTGCCTCACAAGGGCAGCTATTGATCTTTTTATTAAACCCAGAGGTAGGCTTTGATTGTGCATGAACTGTGGTAATAACATTTCATATGTATCTTGTAAAAATCCGGCTTACTTTCCTAAACATGTCTGTGAGGTTCATTTGTGCACATTTCCTGTAGGTCACTTATTCTTACAGCTCCTCAGCATCCCATTTTGTGGACACGAAAATCCACGTTTTATTGATAATGAGTAATTTTTTTCAGTTTGGAGTTCTTTCATGATTTCATACATGGACACTGTGTATTCTGGGCCCTTTCTTCCCTCCCACCTCTCCCCTAACCCTGCCAGCATCTCCCAGTTATAAACATCTTTC
This sequence comes from Peromyscus aztecus, assembly GCA_902168405.1. Taxonomy (NCBI): domain Eukaryota; kingdom Metazoa; phylum Chordata; class Mammalia; order Rodentia; family Cricetidae; genus Peromyscus; species Peromyscus aztecus. The sequence goes on from CABHPQ010168894.1 coordinate 34,583, forward strand.
CCTTATTTACTAGAGTTGGCTTTTAGTGTCCCTAGAGTTTAATCAAGGCAGTCTGTGTGAGCCTGAGTTCAGAACTAGCCACTCCAGTCTGGTGGAGTCCCAGTAGACACACAGCTGTATGCCATAGTACCCCTTCTCCAGAATCTGTTGGTTGCCAATAGATCAGAAATGTGTGATCGGGCCACAGGAATCTCCACTCCCCCTCTCCAGATGACTATTAGGAGGGCCTGGGTTCCCTAGATCTGGTGCTGGTATGCACAGCTGTTGGCTGTTCTTGACCTCCATGGACATTTTGTGCATGTCCTATGATAAACGTGAACATTAATTTGCGTGGGAAGGACTAGAATTTCTGGCTCATTATGTGAACATATATGTTGAGCTTACATTGACATTGCCCACCTGTTAAAAATAACTACACAAATTTATACTTTAACAACAGTGTCATGCTATATTCTATCCAAAACTTGGCTGGGCTTTCTGACTTTTAAATCATCATTATTGTTAATTTTTTTTCAATTAGTATACAAAGTCATGAGTTTCATGCTGACGTTTTCACACATGTGTACCATTATACTTCATTCTTGTTCACCTGCCAGTAGTCCTGTGACATTTTATAAATATATGAAGATGTATATATATATATACAAATATACTTCATTTGTACTCACCTGCCAGTGGTCCTTCCCTGCACCCCTCCTCTCAACTTGCTGATCCATTCTTCTCATTCTGCTTTCATGTCAGGCATCCACCTGCCCTCCCATTCTCCTCTCCCATCAGCTCTCCCCTTGTGTAACAGACTTTCTACTTCTATGTCCCACACATTGCATGTGTGTGAATTTAAATGTAGGTTCTCCATAGGAGGGAAAACACGCAATATTTGTCTTTTGGAGTCAGACTCTCTTGTGTGTATGTACATTTTCTTCCTCATTCATCTGCTACTGGACCTCTGGGCTGGTTCCATATCTTGGCTATTGTGCACCCTGTGTCAATAGCTTGGATGCACGCGTATCCCTGTAGTAGGCTGATTTAGGATCCTTTGACTGTATAGCAATGATTGTTGTACTTTATTTTCTTGATAAGAATCCTTCTGGCTGGCATGAGACAGAATCTCACTGTTTTTAGTTTGCATTTCTTCAACAGCTGAAGATGTTGAACAACTTCAAATATTTGCTGGGCATATGTATATTTTCTTTGAAATAATTTTCCCAGTTATTTATACTTTCTAGATATAAATCTCCTGTCATACATACAGTGGGCAGAGAATTTCTCCCATTCTGTAGGCTTCCTTCATTCTGCTGATTACTTTCTTTGCTGTACTGAAGCATTTGAATTCCAACTGGTCTCAACTGTCAAGTCTAGGTCTTATTTCCTGGATTGTTGACTGTGAGCCCTTTCAGAGAGTCCTTGCCTGTGCACATGTCTTCATGTGCTTTATCCATGGCATGGCTTCCTCTATTGGCTTCAAAGCTTTAGATCTTACACTAAGGTCTCTCAATTGATTATTACAGAGAGTGAGTCAGAGATATGGCTCTATTTTCCTTCTACATGCTTGTATCTAGCCTCTTGGTGCCATCTGTTGGAGATGTCCTCTGTTGTCCCCATTTTTAAAGTACTCTTGGCACAAATTAGGTGGCTGTCAATGTGTGCCTTTTTCTTTAGGTCTGATATTCTACTGATCGTCATGTTTGTTTTTGTGCCAGTATCGGCTTTTTTATTTTTTGCTATGGATCTTCAGTAAAATCAGAA
>CABHPQ010168894.1:36728-55867 GCA_902168405.1 Peromyscus aztecus
TCTGATATTGGTGCATTACTGTACCTCCTTCTCCTTCAACTGCTTTTGCTTACGAGGTCTTTTGTGCTTCTGTGTGAATTCCAGGATTGTCTTCTCTAGTTCTGTGAGGAACGCCATTGGAATTTTTCAAGAAGATTGCAACAAGCCATGGATGTTGCTCGATAGTACAGTCTTTTCTATAACATTAACTCCACCCTCCCAGAGCCCGAGAGGCCTTCCCATCAAGTTTCCTCTTCAGTGTTTAAAAGTTTTCATAGTAGTGATCTTTCACCCTCTTGGTTAGGTTTATCTTTAGGTATATTTTTGAAGCTATTGTGAGCGGGAACTCTGTCCCCCATTTCTATTTTGTTGAAAATCTTTACAGGACCTAAGTGAAATCTTCAGGATATTTGAAGTGTAAGATAATGCCATGTGAAATCATGTGATCATTCTAGTCAATGCAGAAAACTTCCTTGATAAAGTTCACTGTGAAAGCCCTGATGAAACGTGGAACACAAGGCATATATTTCAACTATAACACACCCATAGTTAACATTATTCTAAATGGAAAAGACTGAAAGCATTTCTTAAAAATTAGGAATGGAAAAACACTGTATTATTAAGTATAATGCTTAAAGTCCTGGATAGAATGATAATACAGGAGGCTTAGAGGGGGTACAGATGGGTAAGGAAAAAGTCAGATTTCCAGGCCTTTGCCATTTCAGTCAGTTGGTATGTATGGAATGGTATCTGAATGTGGTGTGGGTTTAGTTTTCATTGTTTTGGTGATTAGTGGAATTAAGTACATTTGCATAGGTCCACTGGTCAGTTAGGAAGTGGTAATTTTTCTATATGTTGATTTAAAGGTGTCTTAAGTATTCTCCCTGTAAATGCTCTATGCAGTTAGTCAAGAGAGTGGGATGCATTCTCACACTTCTGCGGGCTGCAGAGTGTAAGATCGTGGAGATCTTACAGATCCAGCATCTAATGGGAGTCTCCTTTGGGTTCACAGCTGGCACCTTCTACCTAGCTGTCTTCACGTGGTGAAGGTGGTAAGGGTGGTGGGGGAGCAGCTCTCTGGAACCTCTTTCATAATGGAAGCAATCTCACTCATGAGGCTGACCTCTAAATGATATCACATTGGGGATCAGCTATCACATGTAAACTGATAGGGAACAAATATTTAACCACAGCACTTATTTATGCTGGTTTTTATGACCATTTTACCAAAGCTGTTCTTCCAGTTTTCCCACTTCTTCTCCCTCCTCCTCCACCCTCCTCCTCCCTCTCCTTTCTCTCTCTTTTCCCTCCCCTCCTCCTCTTTTCCCTCCTCCACTTCTCCCTCCTCCTCCCCTCTCCCTCCTCCTCCACTTCTCCCTCCTTCTCTCTCCCTCCTCCTCCTCCTTCTCCGTGTCCTCCTTCCCCTTCCACCCATTCTCTTCTCTTCCTCCCACTCCCTCTCTTTTTTCCTTTTCTTTTTTACTCCTTTTCACTCCTCCCCCGTCTCCATTCTTCCTCCTCCCCCTTTTCTTCCTCCTCATCCACAACCTCATCTTTTTTTCTCCTCTAGTTATCAATTTATTGTCTCTCAGCTCTATACCAACTCTGCATTGCTTGGCTCTGAAATAGGATTTAGTTTCTTTGCATATATTTTTCTTCACAGGCTCACATGAAGTTAAGCCTTTTCAACAGAGGGCGCTGGAGAGATGCTGCAAGAGAAGGGCTTTGTTCTTGAGTCCCATGGACTCTACAGCTTGTGTGGTCTAGCCCCTGCAGCAGGCACAGCTATGGCTCTGATCTACTACGCATGATGGCCAATAGTACTCAGCAACCATTGGCATAGTGTTTTCCAGTATCTCCCCTAAGGTGGTTTTGTAGCAGTGAGATTCCAGTGAGACATTCTCTGTGACCAGCTTTCTCTGGAACCTTAGGAGATGGGCTCCTACCAGTGCAGTGGCTCTGCAGGGTTGGGGAGTTGTCTGCCAGTTAGTTGAGTCTCAACCGTACTCCAGGTCTGGATTTCCTTTCTGCTAGGAGCATTCCCTCTCTCCACAGCAACTGAACACAGCCTTATGCCTGCTTTTCTATTGGCCTTAACCACTCATCCCTATAACCCTCTGTATTGCAATTGCTGTATGGATTTGGTATTTCATTGTCACAGTATCTTACATCAAAGCTCTATATCTTGCTTGAAAAATTTTTACTATGAAATTTTCCTAACACCAAGTTTTAATTTTCTGCATTTATAAATTGGAATTAAGAGTGATATGTTGCTATTCATTTAATTATTTACTCAATGTTTATCTTATTGTTTGCAGTCTAACACTATCATTATTCATTTATTTACTTAAACAATTTTTATTTTATTTTGTGTGTATATATATATGAACTTCTACATGTTCAGAAGCCTGAGGAGGTCAGAGGAGGCATTTGGACCCCTGGAAATGGAGTTAAAAATGTCTGTGAGCCACTATGCAGGTGCTGGGAACTGTACCTAGGTCCTCTGAGAGAGCAGTAAGTGCTCTTAACCACTGAGCAATCTCTTCAGCCCCTACCATTACTTATTTTGTTTATCAAGTTCCTCCAGCCATGGCCATTGTCTTAGTTAGGGTTTTATTGAAGAGATACCATGACCATGACAACTCCTATAGAGAAAACATATAATTGGGGTGGCAGCTTACAGTTTCAAGAGGGTCAGTCTATTATCATCATGACAGGGAACATGGCAGTGTGCAGGCAGACATGGTGCCAGCTACATCTTGACCAGAAGGCAGCAGGAAATCTACTGACTATCTGGGCGGTATCTGGAGCAATAGGAAACCTCAAAGCCCACCTCCACAGTGATACACTTCCTTTAACAAGGCATACCCACTCCAATGAAACCACACCTCCCAATAGTGCCACTTCCTATGAGATTATGTAGACCAATCGCATTCAAATTAACACAGCCATTTTGTACTTGAGGACAGCAGTGAACATAACTAAGACAGAGACACCAAAACCAAGGCATCTTATAAAAAGAAGGCATTTAATTGGTGCTTGCTTACACTTTCAGAGGGCGAGTCTGTGGACATCATGGTGGGCAGTACAGGAGCAGGCAGGAAGGTATGGTGCTGGAGCAGCAGCTGAGATCTTTACATCTTGATCTCCAGGCAGTAGGCAGATGGAGTGACACTGGGCATGGTGTGGGCTTTTGATGTATAAATTTGATGTATATCTTTAGATGGAAATTTGATGTATAAACCCTAATAGATAACAATCTAGGACTCAAGATATGAGAATATTCTCTTTTTATATTTCCCCAATACATTAAAATATTTAAAAGGAATCATAAGAATCATTTCTCTTTGCCTTAAATCCTTTATTTTGTTTAACCTTATTCTTGGGTAAAAACATTCCTTAACCTATCTGGGATGTTTTCATGAGGGTAGAACTTATCCATATTTATGTCTCATATTCTAGCAATGACATATGGCATTCAGCAAAATTTTTGTATTGAAAGAAAAAAATAGATGAATGGGTGGATGAATGAATAAGTGAATACCGAAATACAAAAGGCTTAAATTGATTTCTTTGGCTCTCTGACTTGTTCTATGTAGTTGATAAAATTCTATGATGTACCTTCATTCCCCATCTGTGACTTATATACCCTCCCTTGGTGTGTGAGATCTGAATACAATGAGATACCAATACTATGGTTAATATTTCTAATTTTAAGGATGGTAAATTATTTTCCCATGATCTAATTAGGCAAACCCTTTGAAAAGTTAGCTTCTCGAGAAGAGACTCAAAGGAAATTTGATAGGTACAGGGAAATTCTGCACCTGGCCTTGGAGATGTCTGTTATTGTCATGTTGGATGAGCACTGGATGACTATGAAGGACAATTCCAAGGCACTGGGAGTATCATCTAGGAGCATGGCTTAAGGTTGGTCAGTAATAAGAAAACAGAGGGCACAATCTTCTATACACAAGGCACAGAGTTCTTGCCATGAACTGAATGAGCTAGAAATCAGATTGCTCCAGAGTTTCAGAAGACTACAGTCAGTAAACACCTTAAAGAGGAGACCCCAGGAGCCAAGTGTGGTATTTCATACCAACAACCCCAGCATTTGGAGTCTGATACAGGAAGGTGGCTATGAGGTCAAGACAAGATTGCTTCATGTAATGATTTTGGGCTGGTCTGTCATTGAGCGAGACCTTGTATAGAAAAATAAAACAGAATTAAAGGACCCTGAACAGAAAATAGAGTTGAGCCAACTGATTCCTTGATCCACAGACACTGTATGGTTAAGTCTGAGGTTTTTTTTAAAGCCTCTAAGTTTGTGGTAATTTTACAAAACAAGAGAAAATTAATGTAAGTTTCTTTTTAAGACATCTCTTGTTACAGTTGTAACTTCCAACTGTCTTCATGAGAAATTCAACTTCAAGAGCTTTGAGACCTCACTAGTCTCAGTGCTGTGAATTGGATGCTCTCACTCTCTCTTCAGTGAATCCTCTCATCATGGTAGAGGACACATTTGTGTCTTACTGTATGTTAGAATTTTTGAATGACAAATTTCATTGACTTTAATTCACTGAATACTCTTGATTTGATTTTGGCTATCACAGATTCTTCTATTTGATTACAACATTAATTACTAACAGGAACTCCCAGATCATACACCATACTGTACACAATGACATACAAAATACAGGATGGCAAAGGAAGGGTTAAAGAGAGAGGGTCTCAAAAGATCTTTCTAGAGAACCAATACAGATGCAAAGAGTCACCACAGGTGCTTGGATAAGACAGTTATATAAGGAATAAAGTTGCAGAAGTGTCAGGGCAATGAGCTGCCAAAGCAGTGGTGATACCAAGTGTACAGCTGGCTCAAGGTGCAATTGGGCCAGGCGAACTGTAGTTCCCTGTGGGCCTAATCAGGTATAGAGGTCATACTAAGTTCAGGGGTTTGTTGCTTGCCAGTCCCATGATGCACTTTGAGAAATGGCCTGAGGCCAGTCAGGTACCTCCAAATTCCAGTGTTGTTGGACAGCCCTTCTTTCATATAACGCAGATGGAGCAGCTCCATCACGGATGGTCTGTTAAGCTCACAGACCTGCTTTCTCTGATACTGTTTTTATATGCTCATGTGCTCATGTTCACAACTGATTAAGTTCTTACTTGCCTAAGTCAGTATACATCAGTGTCTTGGCTAGTTTTATGTCAACTTGACACAAACTAGAGATGTTTGAACGGAGGGAACCTCAATTGAGAAAATGTGTTTTCTTAATTAGTGATTGATGGGGAAGGCCCAGACCGTTGTTAGTGGTGCCATCCCTGGGCTGGTGGTCCTGGGTTCCATAAGAAAGCAGGCTAAAAAAAGTTGTGAGGAACAAGCCAGTCAGCAGAACCCCTCCATCAGCTCCTGCCTCCAGATTTCTACCCTGTTTGAGTTCCTATCCTCACTTCCTTCAGTGATGGACTATTATGTGGAAGTGTAAGATAAATAAACCTTTTCCTCGCCACGTTGCTTTTGGTCATGGTATTTTATCACAGCAATAGAGACCCTAGATACTCTAAGACAATCAGTCTGCAACTCCTGGTTTGTTCTGGACAGATAGTGACTTAAACAAATTATTCTCTCTCATACGTTACATCCTGATCACAGTTTCCCCTCCTTCCACTCCTCCCAGTTCTTCCCACCACCTCCCCTCTCCCCAGATCCTGTCCTCCTCCATTTCCCTTCAGAGAAGAGCAGACCTCCCAGTGTTATAAACCAAACATGACAGAAGAAGTTGAAATAAGAATTGGCACAAACCCTTGGGGCTGGACAGGGCTTTAACTTGCATTGACAGGAATCACTTTGCATTAGCATTGTTGCTTTATGAAACTGGGTCACTTGGTGTAAGGAAAGCTACTGTTCTATATAGGTACAGCCCCTCGTTTCACATTCTATTCTAAATGGACAGAAGCACTTGATTGGGAGGCCCAGATAATGACATTCTGTCTCACTTCATTTCATTCTCTTTCTCCTTCATCTCATGCTTCAGCTTAAAATCTGATTTGCAGGGAGAACTTTCACAAATGGTCCAATTGGGTGAGGCCACTGTCTCTTACTCCTCTTCCTTTTGTAGCACTTAGCAGCAGTCATGTGTGTAACTGTGCATGTTTGACCATCTGCCTAAGCACACAGAATCCCTCTTAACATCATTGCTTTTATCCAGTTCAGCTTCTCTTTCCCAGGTCCAGAGCTGGTGTGTGAATGAGTGTAAACAGGAAAATGAGCTCTGCGGTGCTGCATAGAGTCCGGAAAAGTAGAACCATCATGTACTTGTTTCAACGAAGGGAGTCTAGGTTTGAATAGCACCAGCTGTGCCGTCCGGCAGAGCTACAACAGGTATGGGGCTGTTCCAGGAAGAGCAGTGAAAGCATTAGCAATATAGGGCCAAGGACACGGGCAATCTTACAGGAAGGATTTGTTTACTGTGAGTCTTCATGGGTCATCACCGCTTCATGCATGGAGTCAGGCTCAAGGAAAATTTTTTCTGTTTGGCTTTCTCTTTCACATCTTCTTTCTTCCTAGTGAGGAAAATGAAAGCTAAGGGCAATTGGCATGCAGCCAACCAAGCATTTCCTGCTTTGAATTTCAGTTTTGGATCTTGTGACTCTGGAACCTAAATTAACCAAAGAATTTCCTGTCTTCTGACTGTGCCACACTCAGAAAAAAGAATCTCTACTTAATTTGTCCTCTGTTGCAATCTGCTCCAGGTCTCAGCAGCAGGTAAGCACCTCTTGGCCACCGGGCTCTCCATCTGCTTGGTTCTCTTTGATCTACAGGGTGAAGCTGTCAGGGTGATCACACTATTCTCATTCATTTCTGTGCTTACTTTAATGAAAATTTCACACATTGCTAAGTTCAAGGAAGAGTGAACTCTAGAACAATCTCCAAATATTTCAATCACATTTCAACTATGATTTGCTTCATTTAATCAGATTTGCTTTGGAAGAAAAGTATTACATGAAAAGTAGAAACAATCTATGACTCTTTCCTCTGTTCTCTTCTTTACTTCATTCACAGAGAGAAACATAACCCAGACATCTACATAGATCATTGCATACTTATTTCTGTGCACCTACTGTGTGTATAATGTATGAATGTAATCTTTAGTATTGCTTTGTGCTAACATTTTATATAGGTGGCACCAGACTTAATTTCTCATGCTTAGTTTGCTTTTTAAATTAAAAGAAAATTATTTGACCTTTATCCATGTTTATAATAATGGAGCTAATCCATTGACATCAACTGCTGTTGACTTCATTGTGCAGATGTGCCAAAATGTGTATACCTGATCTACACGTCTTCATAAACAGTGCAGGCCTGAATTTATTTTCCGCTGAACTTTATGTCGCCATCTGGACAATGTCAACAATTTTGTTTATTATTTATTTGTCTTATGGTTATGTGTGTATGCCTGAGTGTTCATATGTGTACCCATACATGCAGTGCCTCAGGCCCCTTGAAATGGGAGTTTTAGGTGGTTGTGAGAGAGCTGGAGACTGAACCCTGGTCCTCTAGAAAAGTAGCATGTTCTTTTAATCATCGAGCTGTCTTTCCAGCCTCCAACACCAACATTTTTTAATCTCTGTATCTGGGCCAGCTGTTGGCACTGCTGGGTATTTATTCTGATATGAAATGTGTTCAGCACAGAGTCATGTTACAAAATGTTTATCTCTTTTTCCTGTGCTTCTTACTCTTTTGGGTCAACACATCTTTCATTTTGCTCTTCACATTCTTGGGCTATTTTTCTTCTGTGTGGTTCATTGTTTCCCTATTCCTTTGCAGGATAGCTTTATAGAATATTTATTATACTTCACCAACTAGTCGTTCTATTGTGTCTTGTTATAAGGCAATCATTTGTTTTCTAAGTCAGTTTTATCTTTCCTTTATAGTTTGTACCTTTAGTGTCTTATTTCAAATATCTAGTAATTAAGCTGCCATGCAATGACCCACACCAGAAATCCTGCTTATCTGAATGCAACAGGACTGAAGCTAGTGGAAGATAAAACAAATTCCATATACCGCCAGTCTGTTAATTCCTTCTCTAGATCTCTTCAGAATTCCAACCCATCATCACCCGTGGACAAAGCTTGCAAAGTATTCTTTTTGTCATACTCCAAAATAAAAATTCTGTTTTAGTTCTGTTAGTTTAGCTGACACTGTACTTAATTTTTCAGCATTTCAGGTGGCTGGTGTGTGTGTGTGTGTGTGTGTGTGTGTGTGTGTGTGTGTGTGTGTGCGCGCGCGCGCGTGCGCGCGCACGTGGATCACAGCATTTGTGGAGTTCAGAGGACATCCTGTTGTGCCTGTACTTGTCTTCCATCTTGTTTGAAGGAAGGTCTCCTGTGCACGGTTGCATACAGCAGGCTGCCTGGCTATGTGCTGCATACAGCAGGCTGCCTGGCTATGTGCTGCTGCCTGGCTCACTCACATCCTTCAGGGGATGCTCCTAGTTCTGGGTCCCTTTAGCCATAGGAATGCCAATATTATAGATGAGCACAATTGTGCCTGGATGTACACTAGTTTTGAGAATTTGGACTCTGGCCCTTGTACTTACATGACAAACACTTTTCTCACTGAACCATCTCTCATCCTTTAAGATATCTCTCTGAAGTTAACCTGTACAAGTCAGGGAAGTATAATTCTAAATGTCAAGTTTGCTCTTTTGTGCTAATTCTTCTAAATCTTAGCCAGTAATATAATTATTTATCAGACTTCCTATTAATTAGACTGATTGTCTAATGATTTTTAATACATTAAAAAACAGTTTATACCATTTTTTTCATGCGAGTAGCTGGTGTAATGACTGTGGCGTTAGCTGTCACTGTGGGATTTACATATCCATTGATACCTTTCCTATTTCTGTTATTTCCTTGTGAACTATTTTTCTGAATATATTTTTCATCTTTGTCCTCTAATTCATGGGTTGACACATTATAGTCCATGTGTGGTACATAATGTTTTACTGACATGCAGTCATGTTCATTTGTTTAAATATAGAATTAGTATGTTCTTGTTACTATAATAAAATATCTCAAACAAGCTAACTTTATAAAGGAAACAGGTTAATTTACCTCATAGTTCTAGATATCTAAAGCTATGTTGTCCAGCTATGGTCCATGTCTTCTTTGTTGTACCACATCAAGGAGGATTGTATCATGGTAGTATAATACATGTGCAGAAGATATCAGAATCATAGACAATCGTAGGCTTTTATGACAACTCTCTCATGAAAAATGACTAGGGTTCTGTGAACAATCCCTTAGTTTCCTACAAGGGCATGGTTCTAAATTCAACTATCTATTTCTCACTAAGTCCTGTCTCTTTATTGTTCTATCAGTCAATATCACATTGAGGACAAAGCTCCCAATACATGAATCTTGGGGTGAATCACACTTAAAACATAACACATGTTGTCTATAACTGTTGTGATTCCAATGATGGACAAGTAATCAAGGTAGAGACTATGTGATCCACAAAGCCTAGATAAATTATTTGCTATTTGACTAAAATAAAATATTTATTAACTACTAATTTTTGGTTTGTATTTTTCTCTAGTCTGGAATTTACTCTGTCAACCAATGTTAAATTTATTTATTTATCTATTTATTTATTTAGAGACAAAGTCTCCTGTAATACTGGTTGGACTGGAACTCACTATGTATGTAGACCAGGCTAGCTTTATACTCACAGAGATGTACTTACCTTTGTCTCCTGGGTGCTAGAATTAAAGGAGGGTGCCATTATTCCCAGCCCGGTGTTAAATTTTAATGCTATTTATCATTTCTAAAGTATCTGTTTTTCATATATAAATGCTGTTTCTACATCTCTACATTGTATATTTTTGGCTTCAAAATATTGTATTTTAATTGGGTCAGAAGACAATAGAACTCACTGGAACTGAACAGAAACTTGTAACTTAAACTGCCTTATTATGTTAGTCCCTCAACCTGTATTTGTTTTTCTATCAGTTGCAGGAACATGGACGTGACAACCAGATTGACGTGGATACAGGAACAGATTCTGGGGAAACTACTTGGGAATACATCTTTGACTCTTCTTTATAAGTCTAGAGTTCATCAACTGTGCACTCTTGATATGAGTAAGAGATGCGCTCATCAGAGATCCACGATGACAGTAGTTCACTTGAAGCAAGCTGTTGTGGGTGTTTTTATGCTGGAAGAGTTTCCCATTTTACATTCTGAAAAGCCAAGTACTTGTGTTTGGTTTTCATTTAAAGAGAATAACGGCACTGGAATGTCGGCTTTACTTTTGAACACACAAGTAGAAGTCAGTGGTACACATCTGAAGTTCTCCTCACTTGATGGTTTGTCACTCTCTGTGGATCCAGGAACATACAAACTTCATCTTAATGATGTGCTGATAAAAGAACTCAAACTCAATGCTAAACCTGTCTCTGGATATTTGGAGTGTGAAATTTTCCGAGTTGATGGTATGTACAAAAGGGTAATCTGTCTCTGCATTTGGTTCTCATCTTTGCAGTTCATGCATTATCATTGGTGTGCAAGGACAAGGAAAAGGACAAATAAACGTTAGTTTATTAGGCAGGACTAAGGTCTACAAACTGCTGTGAGCAAAGACTTTAAGATGGATATGTACAAAGATAGAGATGGCCTTGTATCTGCCTCTCTGATGTACCTACCAACACATTTTAAACTTGTCTTGATTTATGACTTCCTTTGTTCTGTAAAACTATAAAAATGTGGTAAGACTGCTTCAACATTGGAACATGGAATTTGGGTAACATACATCTGTGTTCCCAGGTCATGGTCAATAAAGTGACTCCAGAATAAACCCTCTCTTATTCCCTTAAAACAAAAAGACAGAGAAAGGTCAAGACAGGAGAGAGGAGATGAGAGGAGGGGTGGGAGAGAGGGAAGGAAGGTGACAGCAGAGAGAAATTTTGACTTCACGATTTCAAAGAGATTCATGGTTTTCTCCTCTTCCTCTCAGGGTGTTGCCAACTTGAACTCTTAGTCGAGAAGGCCAGGGTTATACAAACAGACCAGCCCTGTTTAGGAAAGAGACTTGACCACAGAGAACCAAACAAGTCAGGGAGCTTACTATGTTGTGCTTGTTTTCTGTAGGCGTTAAGAATGATCCAGGCTTCATAAAGAAGATGTTGACTGTCAAACAGTAAGTTTGGTCTTTGACCTACCCTTTATTCATTATATTTAGATTAATTGTGGTAACACTGCTAACAATAAACTAGTAAGAAAAACAAAAAATCATATTACTTGGAATGATAAAAAGTTGTTATTGACAGATTCCAGTTAATATAAAAACAAAACCTCCCTTTTCCAATTTATAGATATGAATATATTTTTATTTCCCCTTAATATATTTATTGCACATAATCACTTACTTTCAGTGTTGATATATCTCAAAGATTTGTGTTTTCAGGTTAACAATGACTTGGTACAGATTAAGATTTCACACAGGTGGTGGCGGTGCATGCCTTTAATCCCAGCACTTAGGAGTCAGAGGCAGGTGGATCTCTGTGAATTCAAGGCCAACATGGTCTACAGAGTGAGTCCCAGGACAGCAGGGCTACACAGTGAAACCCTGTCTCAAAAAAAAAAAAACCAAAAAAATTACTCCAATATATAAATGCACTTTATTTAGGTGTAAAATATTTAACCCAGGATGTTTATGTTTAGGGTGCTATACATAATATAAAGCTACTATTGAAATAAGTGTGTAGCTAAACTCATTCCTCAAATGGAAGAACCAGATGCTCTAGGGTAATTACAGTGCTTTGTGGAATATCTGCTGTTGTATTTAATTCCTGCATTCTAAATAGGTACCGAGGAAGGTTACTATCTGCTCTCAGAGCCTACAGGCCCAAAAAAGACTTGGTTTCAGAAGTTCGTATTCTCTTGGTGGGTCCAGTAGGTTCTGGAAAGTCCAGCTTTTTCAATTCAGTGAAGTCTGCTTTCCATGGCCACCTAACTCGTCAGGCCATTGTGGGGTCTGACGAAACCAGCATTACCAAACAGGTAAGTTACCTGAGGATTTGCAGAAGATTACAATTTACAGGTTACAATGAATGTATTTGTTCACGTCTTTGTAATTTTCTCTAACCTTCTTCCTAATCTACAATTAAATACTAAATAATTAAGTAAAATAGAAAAAACATTGCATCAGAATTATCTCTATTCAATAATGTTATCTAGAGAAGCATTTTGCTTTTTACAGATACAAGAATTAGTTATATAAAAATACCTTTTGGTGCTTATTGCAAATATATAATAAGACTATAACATCAGTTTATCATTGGTTCTGTATTCCATAGCTCAAATGTTTCTAAGACTTTCATGAATTGCATCTTGTGTCTTATGTGGATTTATTTCAACATGTCAGTCTAGTCTGAGAAGTCCAGTTAAGATGCTACAGCATCAATTGAATTTATTAAGCATTAGCTGAAATGCTTCAGCACCCAAACTGTTGTGGTATCATAGACAGGCTCTGTACTTCCTAGTAGAGTACAGTGTTAAGCCATTTCCTGTACCACATATGGAAGAACTATGACTACATAGCTGAAGAAATTCATTTTTTTCAGGCTTGATGTGGTGGTACTTGCCTGTAACCCCAACTCTTGGGAGGCTGAGCTAGTGGGGATCATGCCAGTTTCAGGCCATTGTATTAAAACATTAGCTAATTTCTCTTTTTCATTTTGTCTTGAATGCTAACAAATATACTTTAACTCAATATTTTTTCCAGTACAGAATATATTCTGTTAAAGATGGAGAAGGCGGGAAAACGCTCCCATTTATGCTGTGTGATTCAATGGGGCTGGATGAGAGAGAAGAAGCAGGACTGTGCATTGATGACATATCCCATATCTTAAAAGGCCGTGTGCCAGACAGGTATCAGGTAAGATTTCTTACCACCTCAAGACACTTAAAATTGTTTCATTGCATCTTTACCCTACAAGACTATTTGAACTGCCATTATGTGATTCCAACATTAGTTCTACTATACTTTAAATAAATAGATATTTATGAGAGAAAGGTAAAGAGATGGTCCTTATAGTCTGTGCCATTGAGAAATAAAACTAAATGGCAGGACTTGACTTATCTGAATTCCAGGAGACATTCATAAGACTGTACTGTTTACATGACTCTTTTATATTTTTGTTTGTGAGCCTAGCCTTTAATGGCTAAACTATCTCTCCAGCCCTACATGTTTCTTTCAATAATGTAAACTGTGAATGAAGAAGCCATTTAAATAGTTAAACCAGTGGTAGTTTAATTTTGTCCATGTTTAGTTTAATTATATATAGAAGATATTAGAATAATTGTCTGTTGTCTGTTGATGTATTCCACAAGAGCGAGGCAGTGCTACTACATGCCTGGACCCATATTAGATGTGTACCGATGAAGGAAGTTACATAATGTTTTTTTAAGCCTTCGATTTTAAATATATGAAATGTGTGAATTAATACTGCCTGTGTCCTAGCACATCTGAGAAAATTAGGTGAATGATCTACTCCTAGTGCTCCCAGAGTAAATCATTTAGCACCTTTCTTTTAGGTATGGAATGTGATGGAACTGGCTTCAATTTCTAAACATTTATCTTTTTTTTCTTTCAGTCGAACTTGATTGGAAAGATTGACTATGTACGCACTTTCATTTGAAATTACTTATTACAATATAATTTGTTCTAGACACAAAGAGAATAACTGAAAAAAAATCCACTGTTAATTAAGAGTGCAGGATTTATTTTCAAGAGACATTCTAGTTAGGGAAAGGAATTACAAAATTTCAGGAATGAAGAGAGCAGAGGGAGAGAAAAGTCAGATTGCGAAGACCTTCAGTTTTCATATCAGAGAACCAGTCAGTTCAGTTCAACATTGAAAACACACACACACACACACACACACACACACACACACACACACAGTACACACTTATAAATGTTTGCTATGTTTTGCAATCTATTTTCTCAGGAACAGAAAGATCATTGTCTTGTTTGTGGTAAGGAGACACTAACTTGGAAGCTGATATTTCTCTAGTTTCACTTCATTATACTTTGCCTTGAAAAATTAAGAAGAAATCATAGTCTTTAAGTTTGAATGTCATTTCATTCTCTTTTCTCCATCTGCCTCAGTCCTTTTAAGCGTGCAAAATTCTGAAAGAGGAATCTTAAATGATCCATAGCACATCTTAATGCTATTTGCTTCTGAAGATTGGAGATTTAAGTCATATTTTATTCTTTGCATTTTTCTTTCAATAATTACAGTGGTTAATCGTCATTTTTATCACAACAATAAAGCCATTTGTCTTTAAGAGACCTATAGTGAGATCTTGGCAAAGAGAAGAAGGCAGGAAGGAAGCTATAAATAAGAAACCAGGGGAAGCCACTGGGGAAAGAAGAGGCCGAGCAGCTGTGGTTTCCGCTGTAGAAACTGAACAGTCTCTGAAAAGTGAATAACAACTTGTGTTTCTATCCAGTTCAACCCGTGTAAGCCGATTAAGCCAAAGCACTCCACTTCCGTCACCTCTCCACCACTGAAGGACAGGATTCACTGTGTGGCTTATGTCTTAAACATCAACTCTGTTAACACCCTGTCAGATAAAATGGTGGCAAAGCTCAAAGAAGTCCACAAAGATGCAGTAGACTGTGGTAAGTATCATTGTATAAACATTGAAAACTTAGAAATAAACAAGATTCACAGAAAGCTACAAAGGGAGTGGTGAGGAGTCTCATGTCTTGTTCCCTTTGGGAAGTGTCTTGAGCTCCACGTTAGTGGCAAGTGCAGAAGGCATCACTGAAAGACTTGACTGAGAGCCATCTTACATGCTCGCCCTAAGAACTGAGCACTAGGCTATCGTCTTCTGTTGTACAATTCTCTTGGGGTTTTTTAAAGGTACTAACTTTCTCACAGGAACTAGCTAGTAAGATCAAAACCAAGGTGCTGATGCTGTTATACTATTTTATCATATGTAGCAATTCATGAAATTATGTCTACAACCCAGGATACAGAATTATCTCATCACTATGAAAATAACACACTGACCCTTCACCATCCTTAACTACTTGTGAGTACTTCTCTCTAGTTATAAGTCTTCACTTGAGAATATTATGTAAATAAAATCATTCATTATGCCATCTTTTGAGAATGACTGTCTTAACTTGGTCTAACACCCTTTCAAGTCCATGTCAGACATTTTATGTAGTGAGCATTTACTCTATGGCTGTCGAGTAATATTCCCTCATATAGTTATACCAGGATCTATTTAACCGTTGTCTAGTTTTAGATTACTATAGATAGAATGCTTCTGAACATTAGTGTTTTCGTTTTGTGGAGGCATAGTTCCCCAGGGATAAGACTGCTATATCATATAGAAAGTGTATGTTAATTTTTAAAAAATCACAAAACTGCTATTCAGAGCACTGATACCATGCTACACTCCAACTAGCACTATATGGCCATTCCCAGTTTTCTGCATTTTTCTAATATTTGGTATTTATTGTTGCCACTATTAAAATTAACTTCTGTAATAGATATGCAGAAATATGTCATTATGGCATTAACTGGCTTTACCTAATAATCCATAGCATTAAATATCTTGTAACATAATCAGTGGTCATCCACATATCTCTAGTAAAATGCTTTCTTTCATATCTTTTACCCATTTTCTGATTGATTTATTTGTATGTTTTCTTTTATGTTGAATTTTAAGATATCCCTTATTTTAGCTAGTGTTCTATTGCTGTGAAGAGACATCATGACCATGGCAACTCTCATAAAGGAAAACATTTAACTGGGGCTTGCTTACAATTTCAGAGGTTTAGTCCACTGTCATCATGGTGGAAAGCATAGTAGCATGCAGGTAGACGTGCTGGAGAAGTAGCTGAGACTTCTCTACATCTCAATTGGGAGAGAGAGACTCTGGGCCTGTTTTGGACTCTTGAAATCACAAAGCTCACCCCCAGAGACATACTTCCTTTAACAAGGCCATACCTCCTAATCCTTCCAAACAGTGCCACTCCCAAGTGATTAAGCATTCAAATCTATGAGCCTATGGGGGCCATTTTTATTCAAATAACCACATCTCTAAAATCTGAGTCACTGTCAGACATATGGTTTGCCAATAATTCTCCATGTCAGTATCTATATTATTTGTTTTGTTTTTCATTATCATTAATTTTGGTCCTGTCTTCTCTCTTTCCTTCAGGGATTCTTATGGCATGACTACTAGGTCTTTTACCATAGACACCTTGTTTATTTTTTCTGCATATCTAATGGACATTATATACACTTAATGTAACTGTGTATGGAAACATCTCTAAAACAGTTGTGCATTTAGGATATGATTGATTTAGAGAAGTGCTAAGGTTTGAAGGTAGTTTTTAAGGACATATGACATTATAGCACCATGAAGTGATGTTTAATGAAACTGACTTTAAGAGGAGTCCTCCTCAGGGTAGATTACACCAATTGATTGTCCATTTCCAAAGTGTCAGAACTGAAAACATACATACAAGTAGCATTATAAGAACTGAACAGGTGACATTTTGGAATATATATGTATATGTATATATATATGCATATGTGTGTGTATGTTATTGCATAAATGCAATAACAGTAAAAAACAAAAATGAAGCTATGAATTTGAAGGAGAGCAGGGAGGGATACATGGAAGCGTTTCCAGGGAGGAAAGGGGAGGGAGAAATGTTGTAACCAAGTTATAATCTCCAAGGAGAGAGGGAGGAGAAAGAGGGCATAGAGTTAATTTTGAAGACAGCAGGTCTGCATGCTTGAGGGAGAAGGTAGCAAGATCTCAGTTGAACTTTGAGGTCAGTGTAGCTTGCTGGGAACACCCTTCCTCTCTTTGTCTCTCTTCTGGTGTTTCTCTTTAGTTCAATGGTGCAGTAGCCATGTTCCCCAGTTTAAAAGAATACTAAGTTTCCAAGCTTACTGTGAGTTTAGGCATCTCTCCAAGTAAGCTCTCCTTTTGTGAGGAAATGACCTTTGGAAGAAGATCAGGCTCAGATTTAGTGGGGATATTTCATATCCAACTCTCCAAATCATCTTATAGAGAGCATTGTTTATAAGCACATTTAAAAACTATCTTGATGGAGAAACCCACAGAGACAACTGACCAGAGCTCGTGGGAGCTCATAGACTCTGGACTGACAGCTGGGGAACCTGCATGACACCAAATGTCAGAGGGCACAAGCCCTCCAAGTGTGGGCAACAGTTGTGTAGCTTGGGCAGTTGGTGGGGCCCCTTGCAATGGGACCAAAATTTATGCTTAGTGCATGAACTGACTTTCTGGAGCCCGTTCCGTATGGAGGGATGTCTTGCTCAGCCTTGATGCAGTTGGGGAGGGGCTTGATCCTGCCTCAACTTGATGTGCCAGACTTTGTTGACCCCCCATAGGAGGCCTTACCCTTTCTGAGGAGTGGGTGGGGAGTGGGGTGGGGAAGAGGTGGGAGGGGAGCAGTGCTGTGGGATGTTCTGTATGCTGTGAATGTGTTGCTCTGATTGGTTAATAAATAAAATGCTGATTGGCCAGTAGCCAGGCAGGAAGTATAGGTGGGATAAGCAGACAAGGAGAATTCTGGGAAGAAAAAATCTGAGTCAGGAGATGCCAGCCCAGCTGTACAGGGAGCAGCATGTAATGGCACACAGGTAAAGCCATGGAACCCGTGGCGACATATAGATTAACAAGAATGGGCTGAGTTTAAGTGTAAGAGCTAGTCAGGAGTTAGCCTGAGCTAATGGCTGAGCAGTTTCAATTAATATAAGCTTCTGTGTGTTTGCTTGGGGGACATGAGTAGGAGAGATTTGTCCCAACCACCAGCTGGCTGGGATACAGGAAATCTTCCAGCTACAGAGCAGGAGGAGGGGAGAGTGGGGGAACTGTGGTTGGTATGTAAAATGAAAAAAAAAAACTTGGAAATAAATAAAAAAATTAAAAAGCATAAAAAAGAAAAAAAAGAAGAAAACCTATCTTGACATATTCCTATAATAATGATGTCTATTTGATACAGGTGTCGGACAAGTAGCCTTGCTTACTAATGTGAATAATTGTGATGAAGTTCTCGATGACAGTTTTTTAAACATGACAGAAAATATGACTTCTCAAAACCAGGTAAAGAGCGATGTTTACAATCAGGTGATATAGAGACAGAATCACAGCCATGTGTCCACTCTTTTTTTTCTCTCTCTCTCCCTCATCACCACTGTGTGTGTGTGCGCGCGCGTGTGCGCACATGTGCACATGTGTGTTTGTATGTGTGTGTGCATGTGTGTGCGCGCGTGTGTGTGTGTGTGTGCGCGCGTGTGTGTGTGTGTGTGTGTGTACATGTGTATGTGTGTGTTCATAGGTGAATTGAAAATTAGGTCAAGGTGAGTTTGTTTCTGTAGGCCTGTAATGTCAGACACTCAGGAAGCTGACATAAAATGGCAAGTTCAAGGCCTGTTTGGGCTACAGAGTGAATTCAAGACCATGTCTCAAAATGAAAAGCAAAAAGGGGCTGTAGATATAGCTCAAGGAGAGCTTACTTGCCAAGAGTAGGGGAGGCCTTGAGTTCAGTCCTCATTAGTACATATAACTGGATTGATTTTTCAGTTTGTTGCAGTTTGATTTTAATAATGATCCATAATTTACATAGATACAATTGTATTCTGAAGAGGATTTGCCAAGCCATTACCTTTTCAGCTTCTCTCCTTAACTGTATTTAATATTCAGTCAAATTTCTAGTATGAAATACTTCATATATGTATATATATATACATATATATGTTTCACAAATATATTTTTACATAAAATGAATTTTAAATGTATTTTCCACAGGTAAAGAATGTACAAAACATGCTAAATATTCCTATAGCTAATATCTTGATGGTTAGTAATTATGCTTCGGAGCGATCATTGGAACCTATGAAGGATGTCCTGATCCTTGCTGCCCTCAGGCAGATGTTGCGGGCTGCAGATGACTCCTTAGAAGACTTGCCTCCTGAGGAAACTGGTAACCTGGCTCCTCTTGAAAGCACTTGTGTCTTTTGGGAACCATCAGCTGTACTTCAGTGGGGGGTTGGGACCACTTACCCAGCCCTGAAGTGTGCTGCAGTGTGCTCACT
>CABHPQ010168895.1:0-48843 GCA_902168405.1 Peromyscus aztecus
AAAAAAAGAAAAGAAAAGAAAAACACTTCCTCCAGGGGTTCAAGAAGGGAGAGAAATTGACCCCTCCAGGCTATATGTAATTTATTCCCTGCCTCCCCCACCCCCCACCCCCAGCAGAGCATAGTGGCACATACTTGTAAATCCTAGCACTTGGGAGTCTGAAATAAGAGGATGAAAGTGCAAGGCCAGCCTGGGCTCCACCCTCTGGTAATCTTGTCTGGAAATGGCCTTATGGACACTTCCAGAGATATGGCTCCCTAATGTTCTAGGCCTTCCTTAATCTGGGTCTGGTTGTGAGTTAGGCAGGCAGCCCTCAACAGGAAGCAAAGCCTCCACAATTTTGATCCTTGGCACTGTTATGCCCAGATCAAGGGGACCCTCAAAAGACCACCATGGAGACTAAATCCCACATGTAGAAGCAAAGAGTCTTTATTTCAAACTCTGGAGCTTAGTCCCTCTGTCTGTCTGACACAGTGGTGAGAGCAGAGCCCTGAGCCCAGGCTGGTGGGATTTTTATCATAGCAGAGGTTGGGGTGAGGGGATTTCCAGGGTCCAGGACCCTGATTGTCTAGCTGTATCTTTAAAACAAAAACAGGTGTATGCTAGACTCAAGGACATCTGCCCACCTTTCTAATGGTTGGAATGTTTGGGATGTCGGGTACGTCCTCATCCCTGGGTGGATCCCTGTGGGGTATCAGCTTAAGGCTTTTCCTGGATCTGGGTGTTGCCTGCCAGTAAGCCTGTCACAGAAGCTGGGCCCCTAACTAAGCCTGTCATGGCTGCTGTGTGGTCAAGCTGTTTTGGGGCCCTCCACGGCACCTAGTTTTCAGTTGCTTCATCTGACCTCTCCATGGTGCTGACCATGACTGTCTGCACAAACCATGACCTCTTGTGCTGACCAATACCAGCGCTGCTTACCCACAGCACAAACTGGGCACACACTTTTCAAAGCAAATGCTGTCTCCTTCCTGGTCACCCGGGCATCCGTCTACCTGCCAAAATCCCAATTCAATTGGAGCGGCACCATGGCAGGAGTTTTGAAAAGACAAGGTAAGTCCTGAGAGATCTGATCTGAAAGGACTTCCTAAACTCCTCTGTCCTTCAGACTCCACCTCTCTCCTTCTCTCTTAGGTCTCATGTAACCCAGGCTGGCCACAAACTTACTGTGAAGTCGAGGTTGCCTTGAACTCAGTCTTCTTGCCTCTACCTCCCAAAGTGCTGGGTGTCACAGCCAGTTACTCGATTCTATTTCAACAGAGCCTTGAATTTGAGTGGATCACACAGAAAGCTCCTGTCTGGGACTCCTTCCTCCGCAGCAGGGAGCCCCCATGCTCAGAAATGCCTGCAATGATCACAGCTGTGTTTGAAGACTTTGCTCGCACGCCAGCTAAGAAGCCAACCTGAGATGATTGACGTCTCTAGGAAGCCTTGTCTCAGTTTTCTTGTTTGATTTCTGTACTGCTGAAGGTAAAGGCTGGATGTTACCCTGAGGGAAGGGACTTTCTCTTTCAAAGGAGACTCAGGCTGTGCAGCAAAAGATAAGACCACATTCTGAAGTGAAGCCGATTCTGAGACCCTAAGAGATATTATATCATAGTGAGAGATGAGCCTAAGAAGCAGAGAGTAAGGGGCGTGTGTGTGTGTGTGTGTGTGTGTGTGTGTGTGAGAGAGAGAGAGAGAGAGAGAGAGAGGTGCGTGTGTGCGTGTTGCATGTGTGTGTGTGGCACATACAAGCACATGGACGTGTGCACATGAGAGGTCAGAGGAGAACACTGGGTGTCATCTGCCACCCCTCCCTTATTGCCTTGAGAATGGCTGCTCACTGAGCTGAAAGCTCACTATTTTGGCTAGATTGGCTTGCCAACAAACTCCTAGGATCTACCCATCTCTGTCCCTCAAGCCTAGGGTTACAGTTACATAAGCCAGTCTCTGACATTTTACTTGGTTTCTGGGGATTCGAACTCAGGTCTTCATACTTGTACAGAAAACATCCTTACTAACTAGGCTGTCTCTCAGTCCTAAGATGATAATTGTTTTGGCTCCAGGAAGAAAAAGAATGGAAAAAGCAGGGATGTTTCAGGGACAGGGCCCCCACTTTACAACGGTAAGGTCAAGCTCCTGACAGAGATGCTAGTTGGTTTTGTCTTACTAGGAGTTGTGTGTAGAGAGCATGACCAATGGTCTCTGCTGGGAGAGAGAGATTCCAATTTGAAGGGAACTCAGTTGTAGGAAAGTAAAGCTTTCAAAAAGTGTTGGTGAACCTAAGCCTGGAGTTAGTCAAAATCTAAGAAATCAGGGGTAACATAGTATCCCCAAGGGACAGCAGTTGGGCAAAGAGTATCCTGAGCAGACAGCAGGTGGCCACAGAGCCTCTAGTGGGCAGAGTGGCCTGGAGGACTCAGGGGCCACAGTGAGGCACCAGGCAGGCTGAGAAGGTGCTGGGGTGCAACCTTGGAGGCCCTTCTGGGCTTGTGTGGCTGCTTGCTATATGGTGCTCTATGGCTCCCCCTGGTTGTAAGTCCCAGAGAAAGTCTTCCCTAATTGCTTCCTGGTTCAGGAAAATCTTTCTTTGATTACAGCATCCAGATGGGTGGGGCTCTCCAGCTCGCCAACCCCTTCACAAAGGCTTACTGCATGCCTGCTGGGGAATGTGACTGGTGTTCTAATTGGTTGTTGTTTTTTTTTTTTTTAGAAGGATGCCAATCCCACAGGGAATGGGTCTAGGCCTGGCCATCCTGTCACCCATTCTTGCTGCTTCTGCTCTTGCAACTCAACAGAGAAGGACAAACAGGACCCGGGGGAGGGATATTCAAGGTCACGGTCACTGGTCAGCTGACCAGAATGAGGATAGGTCAGGGGACAGACGCTGCTGTCAAGATGGCGGACAGAGACAGGGAAGAGCAGATGCTGGTCACTAGCAAGCTTGCCCAGCATGCCAGAGGCTTCCTTCCTACCTTCCTCCTTCCTTTGACAGGACCTTGCATAGCCTAGGCTGACTTTGAACTCACTATGTAGCCGAGGATGACCTTGAACTTCTGATCCTCCTCCTTATGTGTCCAGAGTGCTGGAATTGCAGGTGTGTGCCTTATATGGTTTACAAGATGCTGGAGATTGGATCCAGGGCTTTTGCATGCCAGTGGTGTGCTCTACCAAATGAAGCTGGGATGTGTTTTAACTGTTTTCAGTAAGAGAAAAATGGAGACGCAACTTTACTATCAACCAGGAGAGAGCGTGGAGCATCACTAAGCGCCAGTGAAGCCCAGGTGTTGTAGAAACTATGAGAAAAGGAGATTATAACACATCTCCCTTTTAAGGAATTTATGGAAGAAGGAAACACAGCATGATGCTACCCTATGATGTCGACCTCATAATATCACCCTCACACTACCACTGTAGAGATGTTACCTTCATGATGCCAGTCACATGATGCTACACCTCGAAATGCCACCCCTCAATGCTACCTCATGATGCCACCCTCACAGTGCTCCTCCCATGATGTCACCCTCCAATGCCACCCTCACACTACAACTCTAGAGAGGTCACCCTCACAGTACCACCCCTGCAACGCCACCTGGTGCCAATTTAATGAGGATCTGATGACCTACGTGGCCTCTTCTACTCAGAAAGCTTCAGGCCACACAACTGGAGCTTACCTCTCTGGGTTACATTCCAGGTGACTGGCCAGTTTCACTTTTAAGATATTTTCTGACGCTCTTGTCAAGAACCGAATTTCAATCAGAAACAAAAGTGTTTGTAACCTTGAAAAGCCACCCGAGCTGGAGACCAAGCTTTGAGTGGCAAAGGGCCCTTTTAAATGTATTTCAAATAGACTAGTTTAGCAACAAATTTTTGGCCCAATAATGACAAAGGCAGCCAAATGTTTCTCTTTGAAGTCTGGCTGGGAAAGTGCTGTGTGCTTCCTGATGAGTCCCCCCGTGGTTTATTAAAGTAATCAAGGCTTGTTATAGAAAATTCCAGCAAAGTGTGTTTTATTATCTTTCGCAGGGTGAACCAAACAAGGCATGCGGTGCCCATCTGTCTGCTCCGGGTGCAGGGACTTCCAGGGTGAGGGGAGGAGGGGACTCTCTCTGTCCCTTCTTGCTATGTAACCCTCTTGATGGGTAGACATGACTATGCACCATGAATTATTAATAGAAGAAGCTGTGAGGCCATAAATATTCAAAGGGGTACATCTGGTTTCCCCAATGCCTTATGTAAGGCAGAAAACACACATTTTCGTTGAGGCAAACAACTTGTCAACCCCAAATCTCTCACTTGCCTGGGCCCAAACACTACAAGGAGAAAAAAAGAGTCTCTGACACATACCATAAATGTCCAGCTGAGACACACGGGTGTGGGAGGGAGAATAGGATTCGGTCTGGAGAGACATGAGCCGGCAATGTCACCGTGTCCCCCAGGGGATGCGAGGCTGTCTGCAGGGGCTCAACAGGGGGGCAATCTTCCCTCCCCCTGTGAGCAGCTTGTTCACACAGGTGCAGTATGACATTTAAGAACATCGTGTGAAACTGGAGAAGAGATAGAGAAGGGCAGCCCCCAGGGGAGTTTCAGCATGAGGAGCAGGCAGGGATTGGGGGCCCTCCACGACATTGGCAGAGTCACAGTACTGTGCTTCTGCCCATCACCTCCCACCCGGACCCAAAGATGAAGCATACAACATTTCTTCTGGTGCTAGGAAACCCATTGGTATCTGTAGGTCTTTAAAACAATTTATTTGTGTGTGTGTTGTGTGTGTGTTTTGTGTGTGTGTGTGTGTGTGTGTGTGTGTGTGTGTGTGTGTGTGTGTGTGTGTGTGTCTGCTTGTGTACAGGTGCTCCATGGGCCAGAAGAGGGCATCAGATGCCCTGGAACCAGGAACATTACAGGCGCTTGTGAGCCAGCTGATTTAGGTGCTGGGATTGAAACCGGGTCCCCTGCAAGAGCGGCAAGTGCTCTCAACCACTGAGCCGACAGATACTTTTAAGAAAAGATTTACTTACTTCTATTTTACATGTATGACTGTTTTGCCTAGGTATATATGCGCCCTGAATGCATACAGGGCCTGCAGAAGCCAGAAGAGGGCATTCGATCCCCTTGGGTCTTTTTATTGTTGACAGATTCAGAACTGTACATATTTGGGGTTACAATGTGCTCTTTCAAAACGTATAAATAAACATAGCTAAATATAAGCTGTGCAGTGATGTCTTCAGGGTAATTAGCATAACTGTCATCTCAAACATTGACTCTTTGTATTAAGAACATTCAAAATGTCCTTTTCTGACTGCTTTGAAAAATCCACATGTACGTGAACCCCAGGCATCTCACACATTTGCTATGGACACGGGAGCTTACGTTTTCAGCCTGTGGGTGGGAATATGTGCTGTTTATGTTTCTGTATTTGGGTTCTTCTGTTTGTTTTGAGACAGAGTCTCTCTACATAGATCTGGCTACCCTGGAACTCACTATGGAGACCAAGCTGGCTTTGAACTCACGGAGTTCCGCCTTCCTCTGCCTCCAGAGTGCTGGGATTAAAGGCAGGCAACGTCATGCCCAGCTCTGTGTTTGGCTTCTTGGACTTAACATGATGCCCTCCAGTTCCACTCATGTTGCTGCCAATGACAGATTCTTTCATTCTCTACAGCCGAGTAGCATTTCTTTGTACATACATATCATGTTTTCCTTATCCACTCATCTACCAGTGAATTCTGGGTTCACTCCAGAGCTTGGCTATTGCAGACAATCTTGAAATGAGCTTGGGAGTGCAGATGACATCCTGGTCCTCTTTCTGACCCTGACACCGAGCAGCAGGCTTGCTGCTTTGGTGGGTGCTGCAGACTGCTTTGGGGTACATGGGCACTGTGACACTGCTGATTCTTCCAACGCACAAACCCACAATGGCCTTCCATTGCTGTGTGTGTAGATGTAATGGTCTTATTAAATAAGAAACACAGAGCCAAATGCAGAGTTAAAAGCCCAAGAGGTCAGAGCAGTAGCTAAGAGTTGAGACTAAAACCGCCTTCTTACCCCTTGCTGCCGCTGCCGTCCTTCCCCTGAGAAAGAGACCTACTTCCTGTGTGTCTGTCTTTTTATTGACTTTCTGTTCTGCCTTCTCATTGCTTGTAAACCCAACCACATGACCTTCTCGTCACTGCCTGTCTATACAGTCCTCCAGTTCTCTATGGTTGGTACTACGATTAAAGGCGTGTGTCCATGCTGGCTATGTCCTTGAACACACAGACTCTGCCTGTCATGTGATCGGATTAAAGGTGTGTGCCACCACCTCCCGGCTTCTGCTATGGCTTGCTATTAGCTCTGACCCCCAGGAGACCTTATTTATTAACATACAAATAAAATCACATTTCAGCACAAATAAAATATCACCATATGTGTGTCCTTGCCAAGGCCTTTCCCCAAGAGGGAATAGTCCTTCTTTCCTCCCTCCCTCCCTCCCTCCCTCCCTCCCTTCCTTTCTTCCTTCCTTTCTATGTAAGATAAAGCTGTGGGGGTTTCTTAACTAGGTTTTGCAGAATTCTTCTTCTTCTTCTTCTTCTTCTTCCTCCTCCTCCTCCTCCTCCTCCTCCTCCTCCTCCTCCTCCTCCTCTTCTCCTTCTTCTTGTTTTTGCAAGACAGGGTTCCTCTGTGTAGCCCTGGCTGTCCTGGAACTCACTCTGTAGATCAGACTGGCCTTGAACTCAGAGTGCCACTATAGCTCTGCACAATACTTCTTAAACCAGCCATTTTGCCTGTGTGTTATAAAACCCTAGTTAGTCCCTAGAAGACGGCACGTTACTGCAACGGTTCCACAGCCAAGCTCAGCCCACACCCTCAAACGAGGGACAACCATGGAAGTGGGTGACTGCAGAGGGGAAGGGGCTGAATAAAGAGGAAGTGTGCTGTACTGTGGATTCAGTCACACGAGGAGGGTGAGAGCATCCCTTTCGGCCCAGGAGTGGGGCAGAGGAGTCTGGAACACAAGGAGGATGAGCCTAGCAGTACTGCCCTGCAGGAAGGGCACAGTTCCCAGGGAACAGTCGCAGAGAAAACCCAACAGCTGTTTAGCTGTAGTTATTTACACACTGTATTTGGCTAAGGCTCACTCAAACACTGCAATGTTCTTAAGAAAACAAGAAAGTGGGCACTGGAAAGATGACTCCAAGGTTAAGAGCACTTGCTGCTTTTGCAGAGGACCCAGGTTCTGTCCCCAGCACCCACCTGGAAGCAGAGCCAGAATGATAAGCTTTTGGGCCAGCCAGGCTAGGGCCCACAGAGCAGCAAAAACAACAGAGACTCTGCTTCAACAAGGTGGAAGGAGAGAACCAACTCCCCAGAGTTGTCCTCTGGATTCCACACGCACTCCACGACACATGTGTGCCTGCACTCACACACGCCATATGCACTCAAGAAGAAGCAATATTTAAATCATGGCGGTCTAGCTGCCTTCAAAGCTTTGTAAAATGCTTTATTAGCATTAATTATGTATAATAATGGGTTTTGTTATGCCATTTTCATAATATTCACCCCATCACCCTCTTAAGCCCCCCTCCCACTCCTGCCGAACCCCTTCTCTTCCCAGCTAGCTCCCCTTCCACTTTTATGCCCTTTTTGCATGTGACCCAATGAGTTCCATTAGGGTTGCTCACAGGAACATAGTTGAAGGGTTATTGTCAGGAGCATGGGCATCTTACCAGTGGATACACCACTAAGAAATTGTTTCCCTACCAACCATTAACAGCACATAGATCCTCAGGGAAGGGTAGGGCCTTGTGAACCCTTCCCACCAGCCTTTTTTATTTTTAATTTTCAATTTTTTTTTTTAGATTGTAAGAGCCAAAGGTGGTAGATAGGAGGGAGGTGCCTGGCCCAAACTTTCCCCATCCGCCCCTATATGGCACTTCAACATGGGGCTGGAATTTCCACATGAAACCTAACCAAGCTTTAAAAATGATTTTAAACACGGAAAAATAGAGCCAAGAGCAATTTCTTAGTCTTGTGTCGCTCATGCCTGCTGCGATACAGAGACCCATCTCTTGGCAACTGCCAGCACACCATGGGCTAAGCCACATGGCGGGTTCCCTCAGTCTCACACTAGCCAAGGTACAGAGAGGCATCTCCCAGCCGCGTGCACAAGCACCTCCCTCCAACTTTCCATGACTTTCCATGACTCTGCTTTCTCTGATAAGGAGACCCAGAGGCATTCTGCTGAGTGGCCATGCCTTGAGGACAGACTTATCTTCTCCTTGGGCACTGTGGAGACAGCAGGCTCCTAACAGGTGCTGGGCACACATTGCTGAAAACTCAGGAGCAGTGGGAATCCTGCTCTCCTCAGGAGCACCATGAGCAGTTTCTTCAATGAGGAAGCTAGTTTGGAAGTTAAGTGTAGATGTTGAATGGACACACAGCATTTGGGAAGCTTGGGTCACAACTCAGGTGCTTCCCAAACACCTCCTGCACTTACATTTCAAGCCCTCTTCCTCGGGTGGTGGTTCCTTTCACCAGCAGAGCCTCCCCCAGTGTGCAGGGTAGGGTATGAGCTGTGCCCGTCAAACCTCCGCCAGAGTCCACTAGGGGAGGGCGTCGGACAGTCAGGAAAAGAACTGTCATACAGTGCACGGCTGCCCCCTTTCCTGCACCATGCTCAGGGTATAGAAATCTCCATCCTGCTGCTGCAATCGTGGGGCTCAGCCCCAGCCACGACTTCTCATGACCTGGAGGACTGTAGTGAGGTACAGGTACCTGGCTCTGTTCTTTGGTCTGATTTCAACTGGGAAAAAAAATTAAAAAAAAAAAAAAAAAAGCTCAGGGACTGGAAAGATGTCTCAGCAGTTAGGAGCACTTACTGCTCTTGCAGAGGACCCAGGTTCGGTTCCTCGAACCCACATCTCTTCAGACTTTTTGTTCGTTGTTAAATCATGTTGTTTGGTTTGCCGTTCAGCTGTAACGTTTCTTCACATATTCTGGAGACTATATTATTTTTTCTCCTCCCCTTCTCCCCTCCTCTCCCTCCTTCTTCCTCTTTTCCCCCCTTCTCTCCTCTCTTCCCTATAATCTCCACTTTCCTCTTCTTCAGAGGGAGCCATGTAGCCCAGGCTGGCCTTGACTGTAGCTGAGGATTTCTTGGAACTTATGATCCTCCTGCCTTCACCCTTCCTTGGGAGGACCTGGTCTACGTGGTCCCAGAGACTGGGCCCGGGTCTCTGTGGATGCTATGTGAGGGCTCGTCCACCCAAGCTGCATCTCCAGTTCCTCTTGTTTCCCTCTAAGAGTGTCACGGCTTTACTTTTGGTATTTGGGGTATCAGTTCATTTTCAGTTCAGTCTGTGTGCTGAGGTAGGAGCCTAGTTTCCTCCTTTACTCATGGTGTCCAAGTCTCCCGACATGTTGGGCACAGATTTTCATACCATTCTTGGGGAACCCTGAGCTCTCTATGTGGCAAGTTGTTAGCAGCAAGCCTGAGCCCAGATGCTCTCTGACTCCTTATTTCAAAATGTGATCCCTTCCTTCCACATGTACCTGTCATTTTGACGCCACCCACCAAGGGGTCCTCACCAGAGCCTGGCTAATGCTGGCATCATGCCTTTGAGCCCCTAGACCCACCTGCGAGCTAAACAAACCTCTTTTCTCCATAAAGTCAGCTTGCCTCAGACATTTCATTATAGTAATACAAAATGAATTACTCTGTGTATGTTGTGACTGGTGGTACCCAAAAGAAGTCTGGTAACAGAGCAAGGGACACAAGGATCTCCTTCCTCTGCTTGCTACTAGCTCCGAGGAAGGACAAACAGCTTGGACGTGAGAATCAGGATGAAGGCGTGGATGGTCTGTCTCTGTGCAGAGGTGGCATCACCCGCAGGGGGAGCACAGGGAAGCCCCCAGGGACAGCAGCTGGACCACAGTGAGTGGCTTTTCCTTGTCTACTGATGACACTCAACTTCTATTAAGACAGCAGAGAGGCATGCTGCCCCCATCTGCTCTGTGTGTCCTGAGGTCACTGCGAGCCTTGGACCCGTCCCCCAGTTCTTGCCCAGCATCAAGTTTCAGGGCTGCAGCTGAGTTTAAAACTGTGTCTGCTGCCGGGACTGCCCCCTGAGACCCGTCTATTTTTCACTTTTCCCTGGAGAATCTTACCTCACCCTGCAACATTAAGTGACAATATCATTTACTCCTTTGCCAGTCCAGGACACTGTGACATTTCTAGGAGCTACTGCTCAATCCTGAGGGAGCAATTAAAATTCTAGTAGGGATCCATTGGGGCTGAGCAAGGGAAAGGTGTTGTCCTCCATCTGGGTACGGGGCTGTCAGGAGGTCTGGGGTAGTCTTGACTCCATAGCTTCCCTGTAACTGGTTTTCACGAGTGTGTTTCCTGTGTGAAGATGCTAATGGATTCAGGGTAGGGACATTTTCATTACAGTGAAGAGTGTCCATCAATGTAGGGGACACTAGGACCAGCTTTAGAATGACAGCCTCGGGTTTTGCCTGGGGACCCTAGCTTCCTGAGTCAAGAGGGGAGCTTGGTACAGTGGGGAGCCTGGTTCATTCTCACCCTCATTTGCCTTTGAAGGTCACATCTAGACTTTACAGTCAGGTTCACTACCAGAAGTAGCTATGAGACAGAAAAGACTCATCTCGAGTTATATTCAGTAATGCTAAGGCCACCCTCCAGGTACATCTCCATCCCTCAGTGCTCCAGAGTACATTCAGGTCTGGTTGGTTGATACAGAGGCACTGTGGGGATGCACCAGTGTGTGTCTAGGAGGAAGCAGACTTGTCTCCTGAGCCTCCCATAAACGACTTCTAATAAGCTGTCCCCAAGGCCTCGAAGCTGCACAGTCCCCTCCTTAGGGCCTGAGCCTGGTTTGTCCCCTGCTCACAGATCAGAGCTGCCTGGCCCAGGCTCACTCTGCTCCTCTTTGACTGAGAATTTATTCAGTTATAATGACAAAATTTGACCAAGATCGGATTAAACAGTAAGAACAGTAAGAGCCCCCTGGCGCCTGAAGGGTTAGCATACGGACACAACTGGTTTCTTTTTGTTTTGTTTCTATTTAATGTGTGTGTGTGTGTGTGTGTGTGTGTGTGTGTGTGTGTGTATGCATGAGCACGTGCATGTAGGTGTGTGTAGGTGCACTTTCCCACGAGGATGGGCAAGGGAGCCAGAGCTTGTTGAGTATCTTCCTCAGTCAGTTCTCCAACTCATTTTTAAAAATGTATTTATTTACTATGTATACTGTGTTCTGTCTGCATGTATCCCTGTAGGTCAGAAGAGAGCACCAGATCTCATTACAAATGGTTGTGAGCCACGATGTGGGGGCTGGGAATGGAACTCATGACCTATGGAAGAACAGCCAGCACTCTTTGCCTCTGAGCCATCTCGCCAGCCCCCAACTCATTTTTTAAAAACTTGTGCCTGTTACCATTCTTTACACATCTTCCATTACATTTATTTATTGTGTGTATACACAGATATGACATGCATGCCCGGGGGAGTCAGAGAACAACTTGCAGGAATCAGTTTTCTCTTACCATGTGGGATCCAGGATTCAAACCCAGGTCTTCAGGTTTGACGGCAAACATCTTTATCCACTGAGCCATCTCACTAGTCCCTCATTGT
This sequence comes from Peromyscus aztecus, assembly GCA_902168405.1. Taxonomy (NCBI): domain Eukaryota; kingdom Metazoa; phylum Chordata; class Mammalia; order Rodentia; family Cricetidae; genus Peromyscus; species Peromyscus aztecus. The sequence continues at coordinate 11,606 of CABHPQ010168895.1, forward strand.
TTGAGACAGAGTCTCTCTTTGAACCCGGAGCCCACTGTTTTGACTAGGCTGGCCAACAAGCCCCAAGCTTGGATCTGCCTGTCTTTGCCCCCCAGCACGAGGGTTCCAGGAGTGCTGTCACACCTAGCTTTTATGTGGGTACTGGGGCCCCAAACTCAGGTCCTGTGCTTCACTCACTGAGCTGCTCCCTAGCCCCTCTCTTTTAAACAACCTTTTTATTCCAGATTTAGCTTTGGAACAAAGTTGCAGAGATAGTACAGAGTTCCTGATTGCATCGTCCCTCATTTCTCCTATCTTAGTACCCCACATCAGTGTGTTCTACCCCAGTTACTGGACTCATGTGACTTGTTACCAACTAACGTCCACACTTTATTCTTTTTTAATTAATTTTTTTAATTGTTGTACCCATTTTGAGAAACCCCCAGAGACCGCCAAGGAGCCGATTTCTGATACAAGCACATAAGGGTCCTTTTATTGTCAGGTTCAAACCTGGGCCACTGCATGGCAGATGGAGGGAAATGTGGCAGTGATGGAGGGCCCCGAGGTAGAGAGTTTTTATAGGGAAAAACTGCAAGCTGGGAATTACATGCTTTGGCATCCTGGGATTGGGTAGAAGGGATACGGGACAAGGTGATTTTTTGAAACTATTGGTCTAGACTTTTGGCATGAAACCATATTTGAAACTATTGGGTTGGACTTTTGGCAGGGAACCACAACTTGCTGAGCAGGATTATCTGGACGGCTCAGCGAGATTATCTGGATATCTTCAAGGGCCATAAACCACAGACAGAATGTCTGCAGGAGCATACTGCTGGCTGTATTTCTCCTTTAGCGTGCGCACAAGCTGATCTTCTAGGTGACAGATACCAGGGAGCACAGTGAAGAGGACTGGCTCTCCTTCCGTGTCTTAGTTACACTTCTATTACTATGATAAACCCCATGACCAATGCAACTTACGAAAGAAAGAGTTTACTTGGATTTATGATTCCAAGGAGCTAACGTCCAAGTAGGGAGGCAGGTGAGACGGCAGGAGCAGCTGCTGAGAGTTTACATCTTGAACCACAGACACACAGCAGAGAGAGACCAAGAGAGTCCAGGGAAGGCAAGGCCTTAAGCGCTCAATGCCCTGCCCCTTCTTCTAACAAGACTGCATGTCCTAAAACTACCCAAATGGCACCACCAACTGCAAAACAAGTATTTACATGTCCAAGACTGGGGGTGGCATTTATCATTCAAACCATCACACCCAGACAAGAGAGGAGTTTGTGGGTGCCTATGGCCTTCCTAGGGACCATCTGGGTGCTATACTGTAGGGGGCAGGGAGGCAGGACTCACCAGAGAATCCTGCAGCTCAGGAGAGGAGCAGTCCTGCAGCAGTGGCCCATCCAAAGATGTGAGGCTTGGGGAGGGCAAGGAATTCTTGCAGACTCAAGGGCATCTCACTGAATTTCTGGCCCCTAGATCAAAATAGCTAATAAGAAACAATCCATAATGATAATGATGGAAATCACAAGACAGCCATCCATGGTCCACGAAGGAGCCAAAATCACCCAGACTTGTCAAGTGATTATATTAGCTGTAACTTCACAGGATTAGAAATAATTGCAGATAACCCAAGGACCAACACACATTCACACTCAAAAACAAGGAATTATCATAATCATGTGAAAATATAATGAAGTTGAGGTCCACACCCATGTATGCTGCATGTTATGTGTTTCTACTTGGGGACGGGCACACAGTGTACAAAACTATGGGTGAATCCAATGTGAACTGTGGCTTTCAGGGGACTATGCCATTGTGCCCACCTCAGGGAGGGGACACCAATACTGGGGAGGGTTTTTTTTTTTTATAAGAACCTGCACGTCCCTTTCATTTTAGCTAATATCCTAGCTGCTCTAAAATGAAGTCTTGGGAACAGAAGATGGGAAAGAGAACATCAACACCTACATACTGATTGTACATTAAATGGTAATACTGTACCAGTTAACAAAATGTCTCATTAAAAAGACATATAGAGGCCCATGAATCTTCAACATTTCTGCCTTCATAAGGTGTCAGCTAATTCTCCACAATTCCCTTTTAGTAACAAAATGTAAGTGAAGCAATGGTCACACAGTGTTTGGAACATCTGCCCCGCCCTCCCTCAGATCACCGCCAGGAGAAAAATGGACTCCAGGATGGGAGGGCCCTTGCAGTCCTGTGGAGCAATCTTCACTTGGTAAGGATGCCAACAGACACAGATGAATTTGACACATGTTTTGGAAAGTATGGAAGAAGCAGACCCTTCAGCCTAGTCAACAGCCAAGGCATTGTCAGGGCCCTGGCTGCACCTCACAAGAGACACGGCCATCTGTGTATGTCACCTGACCCCAAGAAGCTGTGTGAGCTAAGGTGTTCCCTGAGGCCTCAAGACCCTGACTGGATGTTTGGTATGTGGTGACAGCCAATGCATTAGATAAACTATGCGTTGAGCAATTGACTTCCTGCTGGCTTGAGACACCACTCTTCCTATTTGCTATAGTCTTTATCTCCCACTGGTCTGAGTGAAATATGGAGCCTTGCTGTAAGTTTTTAATGCCTACTTCCCTGTATAATGCAGTCTCAAAACTTACGTTATTGTGTATTGGGATTTTTTTTTTAACTTTATAAACTCAACCCGAGGAATGATGACCAGGTTTCCCAGGCAATAGACTCTGAGATGAAGATTTGCATGTGGGAATTTATTAGGTAGACCCTTGGGACCAACACCTGTGAGGGCAGCAGGCCCAGGAAGCAAACCTCACTGTAGTGTGGAGAGGCCAGACCTTCACTAGCATGCCCAACTGACCTAAGCAGACAGTACCTTTGCATCCTCTATTGACCAGACATGGATGAGGGGTTGTCTTTAGGGTTAGAGTGAGGGCTGGAGAGTCATCTTGGAGAAACAGCACTTTCATGGTAAGGGCAGCTCTGAGGAGAGGAGCACTGAGCAACACTCCCAGAAGCTCCGGGAAACTCAGGCCGTGTCCTACAGAGGGGCTCGGCAGCATCCACATGATGGCATGTCTTTAGGCTCTGTTTCTCTGTGCCCTTCCCACTCTTAGCTTTTCTGGCACGTTACAATCCCGAAAGGCCTTGCCACATGAGTCCCCTTGGTCTTGGCCTCCTCAGCTTTCACAATTGTGACAACGCATGTCTGGTCATCACTAGTTACCTCATTTTTTTTTTTTACAGCAGCATGACACAGCCTAAGACAACTCACACTGCCAGGGTGGTCATGTACAAATGCAGCAGCAGCTGGCTTCCTTGTCTGCCCTGCAGTGGGAACAACCCAGTTTGTATTGTTAAGCACGGTGGTGCAGTGGAGTTGAGTTAAAGATTGTCTGCTGTCTTAGTTAGGGTTACTAGTGCTGTGATGAAACACCAACACCGAAGGCCCAAAAGCAACTTGGGGAGGATAGGGTTGATTTTGCTCACAGTTCCATATAACAGTTCATCATCAAAAACAGCGAGGACAGGAACTCAAGCAGGGCAGGAACCTGGAGGCAGGAACTGACGCAGAGGCCATGGAGGAGTGCTGCTTACTAGCTTGCTCATCATAACTTGCTCAGCCTGTTTTCTTGTAGAACCTAGGACCACCAGCCCAGGGTACCACTACCTACAATGGGCTGGGCCCGCCCACATTAATCATTAATTAAGAAAATGCTCTACTATCTGGGCATGGTGGTGCAAACCTTTAATCCTAATACTCGGAAGGCAGAGGTGGGTGGATCTCAGAGTTCGAGGCCAGTCTGGTCTACAGAGCAAGATCCAGGATAGCCAGGACTACACAGAGAAACCCTGTCTTGAAAAACAAAAAGAAAAACAAGCAAGAAAATGTCCTACAGGCTTGCCTACAGCCTGGTGTTACGGAGGCATTTTCCTAGTTGAGTTTCCCTCCTCTTAGATGACTTTAGCTTATGTCAAGTCAACATGAAACTAGCCGGCACACCTGTTAACTAATTTTTAAAGCACCCCTTTTGTATTTTATTTTTACTTACATGTATATGTCACTGTGGAGGTATGTGCATATGATTGCAGGTGCTCGTGGAGGCCAGAGGTGCTGGATCCCTCGGAGCTGGAGTTACAGGTGGCTGTGAGTCAACTGATGAGGATGTTCAGAACTGAACTCGAGTCCTCTGCAAAAGCAGTACAAGATGGTTAATACTGAGTCATCTTTCCAACACCATAGTCTGCTAATTCAAAATAATATCTGTGATGGAATTATGGCTCAGTGATAGAGCACTTACCCAGCATGTACTAGGTTCTAGGTTTGACTTCCACAACAACAACCACAGAAACAAACAAACAAACAAACAAACAAACCTCCTGTGAGGGCTGCAGAGATGACTCAGCAGTTAAGAATACCTGTTGCTGTGTTCGCTTCAGCAGCACATATACTAAAAAATTGGAACGATACAGAGAAGATTAGCATGACCCCTGCTCAAGGATGACACGCAAATTCGTGAAGCGTTCCATATAGCCGGGTGGTGGTGGCGCACGCCTTTAATCCCAGCACTTGGAAGGCAGAGGCAGACGGATCTCTGTGACTTCTAGGCCAGCCTGGTCTACAGAGCGAGATCCAGGAAAGGCGCAAAGCTACACAGAGAAACCCTGTCTCGAAAAAAAAAAACAAAAAACAAAAAAAGAATACCTGCTGCTCTTGCAGAGGACTCAGGTCCAGTAACCAGCACCTACCTGGTGGCTCCTAACGGCCTGTAACTCCAGTTCCAGGGGATCTGACCTCTGAGGGCACTGGGTATGTGCATGGTGCACAGATATATTTGCAGATAAAATACTCATACACATAACATAAAATAAATAAATCTAAAAAAGTAAAATTAAAAGCAAAATGCTGGTAGCCTTGATGACTAAGCAACAGGATGAATCTGAGCTGTGTTTTGCTGCTTCCTCAGCCTTGCGCCAGCATCTCCAAGACACCCATAAAATTTTAAAAGCACAGAACTCAGGACTTCTGATGGACTGCAGTAATATCACCAGTGATGACCTTGAGTCAACCCACACAGTGACAGGGAGTCTGAGTAGTTGCTAGGCGCCGCATCCGATGGCCTAACCCCAGGTGGGTCCCTCACCTTCCTGTGGCTTACAGGTTTTTATCTTGTGAAGGAGAAAGTGTGGCTCACCAGACGCCTGCCTGGAGCTCATGCGACACACAGAAGTAATAACTACCCCTTAAACACTCCGAAACTATTTATACCAGTTGTCCCAGCGGGCACTGCCACTCTGATGGCTTATTTAATGACTTCTGCAAGCACATAAAAATGATATATACTTATAATTTGGGTGAAAGAACATGAGAGAAAGGAGCACTAACGGGAGGGAGCCCTGGAGGGTGATTTGTGTTTTGTTTTAATATTATGGGGCCATGAAGTCACCCTGTTGGTCCATGGACATGAAAGGACAGGGTTGGAGAAAGGCAGGAGAGGACTGTGGCCCCCCAGCAGGGACGGTCTCTGGATTTTGATGTAGGTCCCATCGTGTCCTATATCCTTTCTGATACCCAGGTACCCCCCAATCTCAGTGGTGGTGGGGATTTGGAAAGGACAGAGCTGGATTCTCACCCCCAGTCTATTTAACTTACTAACGTTGGTTGGATAGGGAAGAATTGGGTGTGAGCCTTGACACTCTCATCACAGAGGAGTGGGGTGTGGGAGAGTGGCTAGCTCCCATTATTTTAAACACTGTGAGAGGCAGTCAGTCTCCAGCATCTCTAAGCCCCACTAACCCTCTGTATAAATCTCACTGAACCCCAGTCTTCTCAAGCTCCAGTATCCCCGAGTCTCAGCATTCCTGAGCCCCAGCATCCTGGTGGCTTCTCCTCCTGGATTCAGATTCAAACTTGGGGCTTGTGTATCCATTGGGAGTCAGTCACATGTCTGTGCTGACTGCAAGAAGACTAGAAAGGGACCGGAGGGCTATTTGGTACCTGTAGTAGAAGGCAACTCAGGCCCTGTAATGAGATAAACCAATCCCTGGGGTGGAACGGGTGTGGATTCTAGGCAGCCTGAAGTGTGAGAAAGGTTCACCAAGGCTGGGAATCTGAATTGATAATTTCTGTGTTCTCTCTTTGTGAGACACTTTCAATGGATAAAACATAAGTTTATCCACAAGGCTTTGAAAGCAGCTCAAGTCGCCCCACATGCCCAGAGTACAGAACCAGCCAAGTGGAAATAGCCCTGCAGACCTGTACTTGCCTGCAAGCATTACCCCAGGCCCCTAACAGCATCCAACTGAGTGCAATGCACAGAGGTAAAGTGTTTATTGTGTGCCCACTCTTTGTCCAACTGCTCCCTGGAAGCTTGGCAACACCCTCCAACTGCAGTCTAATTCAAAGGCTGAAAAGATACTGGATAGGCTTTGTCTCACCGTCTTCGGTGCCAGCGAGAAGAGTGATTCCAGTACTGAAAAGCACTCACAGGCAGCTGTTCCCATCAATGGCTGTCTGGCTAGGGTGATCCTACTCTTAGGAGCCACAGCAGAATGGGGTGTAGTCTTCCAAGATTAGCATTTAGCCAGCTATCAGAAACAGAGAGCTGGGCTCACCCCACATGCAAAGGAGAGCAGCTCAGTCTTTGACTAAATAATAAAGAGCCACGTCCCAGGGCAGTGGGCAGGGACCTCCTTGCTTACAGCCGTGACAGAGGCACCAAGTGCTGTGCAGCCCCTCCCCGCCTCTGCCCGCCCGGCAGATGATGGCTGAAGTATCCTCTGAGCATCCGGAGTTGAGGGTACCTAGGAAGAATCAAGGTTAGGGAAAAGACCCAGCATCCAGCTTGCCCAGGGAAACTATTGTTTCCTTGCAAGGGACAGTCACCATGCTAGACAGCCTTGATGCCATGGTGGGGTGACACTCTGGGTAAGGGAACGAGTGGCTTTCACATACTTTTGAAGTTACGCACAATGAGATGTAACTTTTACATTTGGGAGGAGGGTGGAAAATAACAGGCAATTAACAAATTTTCCTGGAACTTATAAGAATTCTGGTATTTTCTACCATGCTCTAGTCTCCATATTTTGAAATTTATTTTTTATATTGTGTGTATATGTGTACCACAGCACACTTGTGGGAGTCCAAGAGTATGCGGGAGTACGTTCTCTCCTCCCATGTGAGTTTCAGGGATTGAACTTGGGTCATCAGTGGGAAGTGCTTTTACCTCCTGGGTCTTCTCTCTGATTGTCCTTCCATTTGTGAACACTTTGCCCTCACCTCAGTACACGTGTGGATGGAGTGACGGGGCCTGGTGGCATTCTAGGGCTCCCCCACCTTCACAAAGGGCTTCTATAGGTTCCAAGCACTTCACGTGGAGACACTGAGACCTTCCAAAAATTCTTGAGCTAGGGGAGGGAGTGTTTTACATTCTGATTTGTTAGTTCCCTCATGAACATAAAAGCAACAGATTTCACTATCAGATATTCGGAAGACTTTACAGAAAGATCAGTAGGTGTCACCTGTTAATTCTCTCTCTAGAAGAATCCACCCCGCCCAGGGAGGTCCACTCCATGTCCTCCTCCTCTGCTGACATCACACGGCGTGAGCGTTTTCTTGTAATGTCCTTTAGAAATAAGGTCTTAAGTATTTGCACACTGGGGTACCATTTAGATAGAATCACACTTCTCAGCCCTTTTGTTTGGAGACATTGAAATGCTTTCTTCTGCAAACAACCCCGAAATGAAGATTTCATGACACAAAGGTCTAACAATATTCATTTCTCTTGGATATGTGATTAGAAGAGAAAATTACTAGATGAAAGAATAGCCATTTTTTAAAATTATTTTTTAATTTGCGGAAGGGAAAAAATAATTAAGTAAAAGATACATTGGGACTTGGGAGATGGCTCAGTAGGCAAAGACCTTGCCACGCAGGTGTGGGGAACTGAATTCGAGTCCTCAGAATCCACATAAAATGTAGGCACTGTAGCACATCTGTGACCCAGTGTCCCACAGCAGGACAGAAGGCACTCTACCAACCGAGCTGTATCCTTACCACTGACAGCCTATCATTTATGCCTTATTCTCCTTGTTAGACTCAAGTAGGTCTGTATGCCTGGCCATCCTCAAGGATTCAAGCTGTGAATTCCAGGGTACAGTGTCATTGGGGGCAGCCTTAACCTGTAGCATGTGACCTCCTGATTAAGACATTTCTGTTGTTCTTGGATGGCATCCTCCCTGCAGCCCAGACCAAACATCTCATATGCCAAGTTATTGACTTACTCTCCTTCTGAGATATTGCTTTTTTTTTTTTTTCAAAAGAAACTGAATTTGAGATAAACAGGGCTTTGAGTCCGCAGCCCTTTGGGGTTGAACTTTACCTTTAGAGTTTTAAAGAGAGAAATGAGCTCTGAGAACATAGACCAGTTTTGGCTCCATTCTAACATCACGTTGATTCTGTGACATGTAAATTGCTGGGGTCAAACCTTTTCAACTCCTGGACTTGAAGACAAGACAACTGGGAGTGCTTTTAAGCATCGGTTGTACCCATCTGAGAAGGCCTGTGGTTACTAGGTGCTCAGACTGCTGCTGGTGTCTCTGGAAGGAAACAGATTCTGCCCAACAAGTGCTTGTGTGGAGGAAGTGGGCTGGTCTGTTTTTCTGTGCAGGCATGGTGGGGCATGAGCCTCTGAGTCTTTTTACAAAGTATATATGTGTGTCCACATGTGTGTGCCTGCATATGGAGGTCAGAGGTCAGGGTGCAACATCAGATGATTGTGGGGTATATGCGGTCCACTTTTTTTTTTTTTTTTTTTTTTTTGGCCTGGAACTAACTAGTAGTTGAAGCTGGATGGCCAGCAAGGCCCAGGGATCTGCCTGCTTCTGCCTCTCCAGCTCTGGGATTATAAGTGGGAAACACCACTTTCACCTTGCAAACAGTCCCCAACTCATGATGGCTGCATTTCCATTCCCCCCCTCCTCAACTGTCTAATGGTGTAAAAATGCTATGCATTCTGTAGAAACTGTGCTTCAAGTCTTGAGCTCCGTTCTCCCCTAGAATGCCACAGACTTTGGAAGGCACCTAACAAACCATGGACTTCATCGCGAGACATGCTTTGTGTTTGATGGCACTGCCTGGCTGAGCCCTGGAAAGTAGTCTGTGCTGAGCTGCTGTGTTCAGCAGACACAGGCATTGAACACGAGTGTTTGAGGTTTACAGTGGGTCTATTGAGATGTGGTGCGTCTCAATGAGTGCAGTGAGTGCAGGAGCCCCTATAAAGAAATGGATTCGACAGAGTTCTGATAGCGCTAAGTTCTGCCTGCTGCCCCGAGCCCCTTTTGGTGATGTGTTCAAGCTCCTGGGGTTGTGTGCAGATTCTAGCCTGTTCTTTTTACTCTAGCAACCACAGTGTTATCTGACATTTCTGCACACCTACCTCAAAGTGCGCCCTTGTTAGTCTGTGAAAACCAGCCACCAAGCAGTGAAAGCTAAGTCCCTCCACAAGGCCCTGGGATTCCAGCAGACGCGCATGGATGCCTTGACCCAGGCGAGCACAGATCATCAGTATCCCATGTCGCTTTGCCTTGATGTACCTCAGCATCACTGTAATAAAACTGCGTCGGGGTGCTACTTAGACAGACTTTTTTTTTGGTCAGGGGGAGAGAGAAAGCAGGGGAACAAAGCCTGGCATGGGGTGCTTAGAGCCCTTGTCTCCTGCTGTGTGTGCAGAAGCCATCCTGAGTAGAATGCTGCCTGCCTCCATGTGCGTAGTTGTGAACCCTGACCTTTTCCAAATGCCCTGACCTTTCTAGACAGTGTGTATTCTTCTTATGGAGTGAAGAACAAACAGCTTTGCTTGTCCTGGCTCTCCCTCAGGCTCACGTTGCTTAGCAGTGTGGGAGCAACCAGTAAGGCACCATGAGAGACTGCCTACTGGGCCAAGGCCACGCCCAGCACCTGTTCCCTCTGGCAACTCCCAGGCTGACTGCAGGCTGCACACTCCACGGTGGACCCGGCTGTTGCTCTGTCATCCATCAGCACAAGCTTGAGGTGGGACCTCACATCCCAGCTGATACACCTGGGGATGTCTCTGTCTTGGGTGTGTACAGACCAGCAGGTAAGCCCCATCCTAGCCGCATCCCTTGGCTTTCAAACAGAATAAAGTGCTTTGTGGTCTTTGGGTTGGAAAGGTCTTCTCCACTCTTGCTGCCCTGAGACCCATCCTCAAGGGCCCAACCTCCAGTCTTTGATAGACAGGCTTCCTGTGGCACAGTGAACTTGGTTGGTGCTCAAACTTTAAGCTCCTGTTGTCTCCCCCACCTTTTATGGTGATCTGTAGGTATTTCCATAATCTAGTTCATAGTCATTAATTCAAATAAAGCTACTTAATAAAGCGTGAGACTAAATGCGATTTATGTTTACAACATGTGTTCCTGGTAGCTGTAAACAAACTATCAACCCCTCTCCCCCCACCCCCACACATTGACTTACATTACAGGTACATTATAGGGTTCACCTTCCCCATGGGATCAGTCTGCTCAGGGATGATGCTAACACAGGACACCAGAGTTACAGGAAGAGAGATGTCTGTGGCCTTACTAAAGCTGAAGACTCTGAGCCACTGAAGACAGCTCCATCCTTGGACCCTCAGGCCAAGGAGAAACATTATTCTTTTTTTTAAAAAGGGTTAAAATGATTCCTAGCTTTATCAAAATAATCTATTCATTTTAATGTGCATGGATGTTTTGCCTGCATGTATCTGTGCACCATATCCATGCAGTGCCCACAGAGGCCAAAAGAGGGCGTCAGATCCTCTGGAACTGGAGTTACGGATGGTTGTAAGAAGTCATGTAGGTGCTGGGAAATGAACCCAGGTCTTCTGTAAGAGCAGCCAGAGCTCTTAACCACTGAGTTAAGTCCCCACACATCTTTAGTTCATTTTCTGCCATTTGCAACCTGGATGTCTGATGTTGGGGGAGGGCTGACACTTCAACAGGAAACACTGTCTTGTGAGAGATGGCTGCATCTACACATCCTTTGTACAGACAAGATGATGCTCCCCCTCCCCCACAGTAGCCACCTGTCTCTGCTTCCTCTTAGGTTCACAGGAACATCCTCAAATCTGCTCTCTGGCTCACTTGTCTCAGACCAGGATGTCTTCCGCCAGCATCCTTCCCTCAGGGAAGGATATCAGTCCCTGTATCAGGCATCTTGTCTCCTGGCTCCTCACAGCCCCTTGAGGTAGACCAGAAAGCTCCCCTAGACTCTGCTACAGCCATGGACACACCCTCACTTTTTTCCTTCAGAGGCAGGAGCACTCTGAAGAGGATTCTGCTCGCTTGCTGAAGAGAGCTCCCTTCTGATCCCTCTCACCATGCATTCTGAGGAAACTTCCTTGCTCCTCTGTTGCCACAAATCCCACACACCCCCTGCTCCATAGAGGAGCATGTCCTAGCGAGCAAATGGATATTTTCTCTTTCAAGCATCAAGTGGCCCAGGAGGGCTCTTTCTCACTGAGGTGGCCAGAGCTGCTGTCCCACCATGCTCTGATGAGAATCTTGACTGGGATGTGGATCAGCCAGCATCAGTCTTACTCATTGTTTGGTCTGTCTCCTCCTTTCCTCACACTGATCCGGACTGACCCAGTCACGTCCACATCCATGTCCATGCTGGGCCCGTTTTCCCCAAATTAGCAGTGACTTCCTTAGTGGGCAGAGAGCTGCACTTCTCATTTCCTTGAGCGTTGACAGATGAAGCTGCAGTTTCTGAGGAAATGAAGCCATCAGCTCTCCGGTGCCCCTGACATCCTCAGCTGTGTCTAGGCTGGAGAGTCACAGGTCCTCAACGTATTATTGGGAATAATGGGCAAAATGCAAGCAATTATCTCTTGAGTTTGGGCCATGCTTTGGTGAAGGGGCCGAGAAGGGCGAGTCCTGCCCTTGGGTCATATCATGATTTCAAACCAGAGCCCAATGTGAAATAATACAAGCTGAAAGCCTGGATTGGACTGGGTGCTGTCTGGGGTGCATCTCCACGAGCTGCTCTTAAACCCCTGCAGGTTATAATCGAGTGGACAATAATTGCGCCAATTTCTAGGCAGTCCTGCAAGGCAAACCCAGAGTAGGTGATGGACACTTTGAGCCTTGCTGTAACTTGCCTTCCTACCCAGAAGTCCATACACAGGCCCTGGCTGCTGACCTATGTCCAGGCCCCCAGTGATGAACATAACCTAGGCTGCCAGCCCACATACCCAGAGGCATGTTATAGCGAGATATCCAAGGGAGTCTGCTTAATGAGTATTAGGGAGTTTGTTAGACTATAAGTTGAGGGGAACAACTCACTAAACAGGATAAGGCAAAATCGTCGCAGAGTTCTGGAAGGCTGATGGTCGGTCCCACGCTGCTTCTGCCGCCTGAGTCAGTCCACACTGTCCAAGCCCACAAGGGAGAGGAGAATGAGGCATATGTGTCCCTCACCCTAGTGGCTGGTATGTCAAGGTCATAGGTGGAACAGGTACCCACGACATCATGGCCTGAAGGAGAGAGTATAGGCAAGGACTAGGCATATGCCAGGACAGAAGAGGCACGGATCCTGGGAAAGATCTCAGCATGGCCAGGTGTGGAGACAGCCAAGAGTCAACAGTACTGTGCCTGCAGTCTGTCAGACTGGGCATACTCTAGCTCAAAAGATGTGGGGGAAAGGGTGAGGAAGGAGGGCCAAGTTGATTTTCCAAAGCCATTGCAGAACACATCCCACATGCCTTTGGCTTGGTGACCCCGCCCCACTACCTTTTCAGCTTCCTGTCAATCATTTCATGTCTTCAGACTGTCCTGCAGGAAGAATCGATAGTCTTACTAATTTGCACCAAATTAATTTTCACTATCCAACCAGTGCCATAAGGCTTAAGCCAATATTAAAAATATGGTAATTTTCTAGGTTAAGTGAATCCCAGACTCTTGGATCCTGAGCAGAAGTCTCCAGGCAGGTGAATTTTAGTAGTTAAGGAATAAGCAGACAGGATGATGATGCTTGCCTTGGTCTGTTTTGCATTGCTGTAACAGAATACCAGAGACTGGGCAATTTATAGCCACAAGAAGTTTATTAATAGGTCTGTAGGCTGGGAAGTCCAAGAGTTTGGCACTGGCATCTGGTGAGGAGCTGCATGCTGTGTCATAACCCAGTGGAAGCCATCACATACTGAGAGAGTATGCACACAGGACAGAGAGACCGGAGCTGACCTCAGCCTGGCAGCCTCTGCACACCCCTCAAGCAGAGCCTCTGCAACCTAGTCACTGTTTAAGGTCTCGTTTTATTTCCTTTTCCACACCCAGGTGTGTGTGTGTGTGTGTGTGTGTGTGTGTGTGTGTGTGTGTGTGTGTGTTCACGTATATGGAGGTCCAAGGATGAGGTCGGGAATCATCCTCTGTGGCTCATCCACTTTAGTCACTGAGGTAGGGTCTCTCAATTGAACCCAGAGCTTGCTGATGTTTCGTTTTGTAAGCCAGCTTGCTCTGTCTATAGAGGCTGGAACTACAGGTAGGCTGTCATGCTCACCCAGCATTTATATGGGTTTCCGGGGATCTGAATTCCAGTCCTCACACGTGCGTGGCAAGCATTTTAATGACTGAGCCACCTCCCCAACCCAAGGGCTTATTCTGAAAAAAAAAAAAAAAAAAAAAAAAAGGTCCCAAAGGTAGCTACACACAACAGTGGAGTTTTGGAGGGAAGAGTGAACAGGGACAATGTTAAGATCACCTAGTGGCTCCCAGCCCTGGGCTGCTAGAAAGATCTGGCTAGCTGTCCCTGTTGGGAGGAGCTAGCTGGCTGCCCCACTGCCTGCAGGTGAAGACTATCTCACCAGGGCTGCTGAGACCAGACTCAGGTTCTCTGTGTCACAGTGACCTACAGTGTACCACTCTGACTTAGTGGCATTGTATATGGTGACAGGAGTCCTGGGCTCACAGCTGGACTACCTGGCTTTCCAAAGTCCTCATTCTGTCTACCACAGTTCTAGGCAGCCACAGGCTCCTCGGAACCTCAAAAGTGGATGGGCTTCATTTTCCTGCTTGAAGCCTTGTGATTACCAAGTCTCATCACATATCTCATGGAACCTGCGCTCTCTCTGAACTTCTGCCCTTGCTGGTAGCTCTGGTGTCTCCAGACCACACACTTCTTTGGCTCTCAATAATGGGCATCTTTGTGCCCCTTCTCAAGAAGAAAATGGGCCTACACAGAAGAATGTCACCATCTGGCCGAAGCCACTGGAGTTAGCAGGTGGAGGTGTAAAACCTCCAGGAGTCTAGGAAAGCTGACCCTTGAGGGCCAGAGCCTCTGGACTGAGTCAGTGGCTGTGCCCAGAGCTATCCCATGGTCCTGTATGTGCTGCTTGCCCTCTAGGTGACCTTGACCGAGATATTTCCTTTCTCTGAAACTCAGCTCTTCATCTGTATAACGCCAGCAATAATAACAGAGTTTTCCATAAGATGGCTGAGAGGAAAATGCAGGTGAGGCTTGTGTTGTTGAAAACACACACACACATACACAGCCCTTTACTTGCTGAACCATTTTGCCAGTCACATCTTTTATGGCTTTGTTTGTTTGTTTGTTCCTGAATATTGACAAATCAATCCTCCCCTTCTGTCTAAGACCCGAGACTACAGGTGTGCCCCACCATACCTAGCTGGTCCCTTCTTGTCTCTCTCTCTTGTCATCTCTCTAACTTCCTCTCATGACTTGAAGTCCCTTGTCAGACACTGATCATCAACCTTGGACTTCCTGATCTCCAGAACCGTGAGTAATAAATATGTTTTCTATGTAAGTTATCCAGCTTCTGGGTATTCTATTATAGTAACATAGACTGAACTAAGATTCAAGGTCACAGAACACCAACAACATATAAATCAATTGCATTTTTATGTAGTAGCAAGAAAATATACAAGAAGGAATAAAACACTTCAAACCCCTATAAATAAATATAACTAAAATATGAAAAAAAACTTTCCCCCCAAACTGTGAAACATTACTGAAATTAAATAAGGCCTAAAAGTTAGCGAGCTGTTGCAATGTTCAGAGACGGAAAGACTCAATGTTATGAATACACTAAACCTCCCAATTTTTTTTTTTTGAGGCAGGGTTTCTGTGTAACCGCCCCGGCTGTCCTGGCGTGGAGGCACACATCTGCAATCTCAGCACTGGGGAGATGAGATGGGATGATCTCCGGGGCTCACGGGCCAGCCAGCCTAGCTGAATCAGTGAGATCCAGGCCAGTGAGAGATGCTGTCTCACAAAACAAGGAGGACAGCTGTCCTGAGGAATGACCCTCAAGGTTGACTTCCGGCTTCTACATGCACACACCCGCGTGTGCACATGCACCTGCCATTACCAGCACATACTCGTACATGTATACACACACTGGTGATTTCCACACAATTACTTGAAAAAGGAACCAGATACAAAAAGAGGTATCTCCTCTAACCTTTGTGGAGAAAGCCAAATGGAGGCAACACTCATCTGCGCTTCAGAAAGTCGAGACAGTGGCCATTCAGGGCGGACACAGACGGCTTCTGAGAGGACTGTTGTCTCCTGGGCTGGCTGGGCTGGCTCGGCCTGGGAGATCCCCTGAGCAGTGAAGCTATGGTTGGCATGTTTTTCTGTTTGTGCTAGACTTCAATTAAGTTCAGCTAAATAAAAAGAAGGTCCACTGGCGGAGATACTGGCTTGTTCTAAAGTAGAGCAAATTAGCAGAGAAAAAAATGGGGAGCCGCGCTGAGGCTCAGGAGAGAGACAGACAGGAGAAACAGAAGTCTGTAGATTGAATGGACTGAGTGAGACACGTAAGACTCGAAAGGAAAGGGCGAGTCTGCACCCCAGTTGTCAATCATGGCTCTGCAATTACAGCTGGGAATGCCCTCTTCTCACTATGTGCCGTATTTGGACCATGAAATCTCCCTTCCAGGAAATAGGGTGGGAAGTAAATTGGAATCATTTTTAGTTCTCATGACGGTTCCAACCTCAAACAGAATAAAATGTCAAGTTTAATGATTCCCTCCCAGCACTGGACTAGAAATCAATTTTTAACTCGTTTATTTTGCCACAGCCGGGTCACCAGCAAACACTCAGTGTATTCCTTGAAGGTGCAGCCACCAGCTCGGCCTGCTCTGCCTCATTTTCTGCACAAACTATACCAGACTTTTACAGCGGAAAACAACCACATCAACCAGGAAAAGAACGCCTCACTAGAAATAAATTGAGAAATTAAAATGCAGATAATATGATTTCCCTCCCAGAGAACAATAAAGCTGGATGGATTCCTCTGATGCAGGAAAAGTTGAAATGTGAAGTTAACACCACAGAGATCATAGAAGAAATTTCAGAATATCTCTGCGACCTTGCAAATGAGGAGACACTTCAACAAAACCCTGAGCCCACACACACACACACACACACAGATGTACACACATACGGACATACACACACTGTGTGCTTGATAAGTCAAAACAAGGCATTCTATTGGTTGAAGGAAGTCATGGGCAAGGTGAGCAGGAACAGAGCAGAGGATGTTATCAACAGCCCCAAACTCACAGCCCAGGGCTCCTGAAAACGAATGAGAATAGGACAGAGACCACAACAACAGCAACAACAATGACTGAACGGTCAGTAGCTTGAAAGAAAGTCAACAAGCTGACACTGGAAAAGGGACTGGAATGGAGCAAATTCAGGGCCACGCAGGAGGCTGGGAACCGAAGCCACACAATTTAAAACGTGCCTGTGATACTTTGTGTATGCTCTAACAAATAAAGCTTGCCTGAAGAGCAGAGGGCAAAGCCAGCCACTAGTTAGCCAGAGAGGCCAGGCAGTGGTGGCATACACCTTTAACCCCAGCACTTGGGATCTCAAGGTTTTGCTCCCAGTACTTGGGAGGCACACACACCTTTAATCCCAGCACTAGGGAGGAGGAAACAGGAGGTGATATGGCTGGGTGGAGAAAGGAACATAAGTCGGGAGGAGACAGGAACTCAGTTCTTTTCGGCTGAGGAACTGGTGAGGTAAGAGGTGGCTATAGCTTGTTCCTTTGTCTCTCTGCTCTTTCAGCATTTGTCCCAATGTCTGGCTCCAGGTTTTTATTAAGACCAATTAGGATTCGTGCTACACATGCCAGGCAGGTGTACCCTTGAGTGAGGGCCCTGTAGACTGCACCCAAGAGGCAGCCTCTCAAAGCAATGTCACACTGCCTGATAGGAACTGTCCTACTGTATTAGTTGCTTTCCTTGTTGCTACAACAAAATGATTGACAAAGGCAACTTCACTAAGGGTTTCTTTTGGCTTATTGTTCAAGGGTGCAGTCCTTGGGGGCAGGGCATGGTGGTATGGGCTCCTGGCAACTGGTCACACTGTGTCCACAGTCAGAAAGCCCAGGGAGGTGAATGCTGGAGCTCAGCTCACTTTCTCCTTTAAAAAATCTTGACTTATTAAGATTTATTTTTTAAAATTATGTGTGTGTATGTTTGTCTGTATGTATGTGCATTTGTGTTTCAGTCTCATGGAGGACAGGGATGTTGGATACCTCTTGGAGATAGAATTATAGGTAGTAATGGGTCATCCAGCCAGGGTGATTAGAACCAAACGCAGGTCCTCTGCAAGATCAGGAAGTGCTCTTAACCACTGACCTTTTATTGTCAAATCGACACAACCTAGAGTCACCTGGGAAGAAGAACTCCAATTACCTAGAAGAATGTCTGTTGGGGGATTGTCATGTTAATCAAAATGGGAGGGCACAGCTCACCATGAGTGGCACCATTCCCTACCAACCATTCCCAGGTAGTCCTGGGCTGTATAAGAAAGCTAACAAAGTATAAGCCTTAGAGTGAGTTCACCAGTAAGCAGCATTCCTCCATGGTTACTGCCTCCAGTAACCATGCCTGATTTCTGCCCTGACTTCCTCAGTGAAGGTCTAAGACCTGGACGTTTAAGCCAAATAAGCCCCTTTCTTCCCAAGTTGCTTTTGGTCAGTGGTTATCACAGCAACAGAAAGGAAACCAGAACACACCTTGAAGAAAGAGATTCTTGGGGAAAGTGTGTCCTAGCCGCATGCTCTGTTTGGCAGGCTTCCCCGTTCTGCTGGAAGTTTCCTTGGGTTTAGCTCCCTGTGCACTCTCTGCACATTGTCTTGGTTCCTTTGCCTGGGGATGTGCCGATCCCATCTTCATTTTTAAGGATATTTTTTGACAACTATAGGTGAGTGTTTTGTCTTGGTTTCTCGGCCATTTCTTCGATGACATTTCCACATCATATTTTGACCTCCACAGTGTCAACAGGAAGTCAATGTCCAACAGGAAGTAAGTGAGTATTTGAAGGACAGTGTCCCTGGGCAGCGCACCAGGAAAGAAAGCTAAATGTATACTGGAGCTGGCAGACCAGACATGTATAAGCTTCTCTCCCAGGGGTTAGCCACTTCTTCCAACACAGGCCTCACTGGTGCATGCTTGCCCCTGACCTGGTCACCTACACCACCTTCCTCCCCCACCCACCTGCATAATTTCTTCCTCTAGACAGTTCTCAGAAACTGTCCATCTCCTCTATCCATCTGTCCCCAGGGATGGGCTGTTGGGATACCTCAATGGTGTGGAACCAAGAAGGATCCTCCCAGAGCCCTGGGCAGCCACTTTACCTGCTGAGATGTGGCCTCCTGGCAAGTGGCAATGATAACTGATGCAATGGATGAGTCCACTGGGTCTGTGGCTGGACAGGTCCCTGATCTATGACTTCAGAGAGATATATAGAATTCTCAGTGTGGCTCAATTTCATTGTCATTTATATGAAATAGCATTTGATGTGATTCTGAGCACGTCCTTCTGGTCTCTGATTGGTTGTTCATCTTACTATCAAGATGAGTAAAATGTCCCCAGAGAAATCAAAGAGAAACCAAACCAAAATACACCAGGACACTTTAATACATCCCTCCATGGCTGATGTGTGGAACCCTCTGGACCAGGATCTAAGCCAATACTCTGTGTTGGCTGCTGTACCTGGTATGATTTATCTTCTGCAAAGCAATTCAGGCATGCCATATGGCCCAGAGAATCGCCACCATAAGACCCTGACTTCAGACACCAGCCGTGAGTTGACAGTTCACACCGCTGCCCGAGACTGTTAGAATGACCACAGCACTCATAGAGCTAGTCTTTGTTTTTGAGACAACTACACAAGTTTTGAGGTCTTACTACACAAGCCTTGGCTGGCTCCAACTCATTATGTAGATTAGGCTGGTCTCAAACTGACAGAGATCCACTTGACTCTGCCACACCCAGCAGGAGTGCCTTATTCTCAACTGTGAAGGTTTTATTATAGTGAAAGGACCCAAAGTGCAGCTGGACAAAAGAGTAGATGCAGAGGGCAGAATCCAAGGGGGTTCAAATACGGCACCCTGGCCATCCTCTGCCCATAAGTCCTGGATGGGGTCACTTTCAGTGTGTGATAATCCACTCATAGTCCTGCCATCCATGGAGGGAAAAGTGACTTTGGGCTCCATCACACACTGCCTGCATGGCAGGTCTGCAGGTTCTAACTCACCAGGTCATAGCTGACAAGACACATCCCAAAGTCCCAGGCAAGTGTGCACTCCACTGGTCAGACACAGGTAAGAGTAGGTGGTGTTTGGGCACATCCAGGCAGCCAAAGGCCAAGGCATAGTTCTCTAAGTCAGACCTCAACACCACACTGCTGCCATCTCCATAAGAGGGTATAAAATGCATGGGTCTCAATATATCTATCTTGGGGTAACTCTAACCAAGCAAATGAAAGAATCCTATAATAAAAAACTTTAAGACATTGAAGAAGACATCAGAAGATGGAAAGATCTCTCATGCTCATAGATTGGTAGGACTGATATAGTAAAAATGGCCATCCTACCAAAAGCAATCTACAGATTCAATGCAATCCTCATCAAAATCCCAAGACAATTCTTCACAGGACTTGAAAGGACAATTTTCAGTTTCATATGGAAGCACATAAAAATCCCAGGATATCTAAAACAATACTGAATAATAAAAGAACTGCTGGAGTTATCACCATGCCTGATCTCAAATTGTACTACAGAGCTGTAGTAATAAAAAGAGTATGGTATTGGCTTAAAAACAAACATGTTGATCAATGGGGTCAAATTAAAGACTCAGACTTAAGTCCACAGACTTATGGATACCTGATTTTCGATAAGGAAGCCAAAAATACACGTTGTAAAAAGATAGCATCTTCAGCAAATGGTGCTGGTCATATTGGATAGCCACCACATAGAAGAATGCACATAGATCCATACTTATCACCTTCCACAAAACTCAACTCCAAATGGATCAAAGTCCTCAGTATAGAACTAGATACACAGAACCTGAGAGAAGAGAAAGTGGAGAAGAGCCTTGAACTCCTCAGCACAGGAAAAGAGAATATGGTTAATGCAGGCACTAAGATCAGCAATTAATCAATGGGACCTCATGAAACTGAAAAGTTTCTGTATAGCAAAGGACACCATCATCTGGACAAAGTGGCAGGCTAAAGAATGGGAAAAGATTTTTTACCAACCACACTTCTGATAGAAGGCCAATATTCAAAATATGTAATAACTCAAAAAACTTGACATCAAGAAAACAAATAACCCATTTTAAAAGTGGGGTATAGATATAAATAGAGAATTCTCAAAGATGAAACACAGATGGCTGAGAAACACTTAAAGAAATGTTCAACATCCTTGCTCAGCGAGGAAATGCAATCACAACTACTTTGAGATTTCATCTTATACCAGTCAGAATGGCCAAGATCAATAAAACAAATGGCTTATGCTGGTGAGGATGTGGAGTAAGGGGACCATTCATCCATTGCTGGTGGGAGTGCAAACTTGTACAGCCACTATGGAAATCAGTGTGGTGGTTCCTCAGGAAACTGGAAATAGATCTACCTCTCTTGGGCATATACCCAAAGGATGCTTCATCCTGCCACAGAGACATTTGCTCAACCATGTTCATTGCTGCTCTCTTCATGATAGGCAAAATTTGAAACAGCCTAGTGTCAACAGATGTAAGAATGGATAAAGAATATGTGGTGACCTTACACAATGGAATATTACTCAGCTGTTAAAAATGAAAGTATGAAATCCACAGGTAAATGGACAGAGCTAAAAAAATCATCCTGAGTGAGGTAACCCAGACCCCAAAGACAGATAAAGTATATATTTGCTTACATGTAGAGATTGGCTGTTAAGTCTTCAGTAAGCAGGCTACAATCTATATAACTACAGAGGTTAGATGTAGAGTAAGGGACTAGAGGGACTATCATAGTAAGGGACTATGATCTCCCTAGGAAGGGGAAATAGAATAGACAGTTATGGATTGATGGAGAGGGTGGAACAAGGGGATCTAAGGGGAGAGGGAAGGGAGAGGGGGAGAGAAGAAATAAAGGGGAGACAGTTAAAACTAAGGGCCATTTGAGGGGTTGTATGGGAACCCAATATAGTAGAAGATTCTTTTCCCCCCTTTTATTGAAAATAGATTTTTTTCTTACATAATATATCCCAATTATGGTTTCCCTCCCTCTACTCCTCCCAGTTCCTCTCCTCTTCCCTTCCCATCTGGATCCCCTCCCATCTGTCTCGTTAGAAAGCAAACAGCCTTCTAAGGGACAATAATAAAATGTAACAAAATAAAATATAATAATATAAAACAAAAACTAACACATCAAAGTTGGACAAGACAAACAAACAGAAGGAGAAGAGCCAAGAGGAGGCAAAAGAACCAGAAACCCACCTGTTCACACACTCAGGAGTCCCATAAAAATACTAAACTGGAAGCTATACTATATACACAGAGGACCCGGTGCAGACCCGTGCAGACCCATGCAGACCCGTGCAGACCCGTGCATGCTGCCTCAGTCTCTGTGAGTTCATAGGAGCTTTGATCATGCTGTGTTAGAGGGCTTTGTTTTCTTGGTGTCCTTCATTCCCTCTGGCTCTTACACACTTCTGCCTCCTCTTCCATAGGGTTTCCTGATGGAGGCATTCCCTTAGGACTGAGTGTTCCAAGTCTCTCACTCTCTGCATAGTGTCTGGCTGTGGGTCTCTTATTTGTTCCCATCTGCTGCTGGAGGAAACTTCTCTGATGATGGCTGAGCAAGACACTGATCTATGGGTACAGCAGAATGTCATTAGGAGTCATTTTATTGCTACTTTTTGTTTTGTTTTGTCTTTAGAACTACTGTATTTGGTTTTTCCCTAGGTCTTTGGACTATCTAGTCTCTGGTTCTTGGTCACGCAAGTAGCATGGGTTTCATTTCATGGAGTGGGGCTAAAATCCACCAGATCTTGGTTGGTAACTCCCACAAGCTTTGTGCCACCATTACTCTGGCATACCTTGCAGGCAGGACCCCATTGTAGATCAAAGGGTTTGGGGATGGCTTGGTGTTTAAGTTTCTCTTTTGGTAGTGTGCAGAGTACCTTCCTATACCAAAGATGACAGAATGTAGGGGTGAAGGCTCTGTGTAGGCTTCTCCATGTTCAGCGAGTTGTTGCCTTTAGCAATGGGGCCTTACTGCCAGTTTATAGAGAACAACTTATATCTTATTAACAGTCTGGCTTGTTCAGGGATTCCCATGGTACCCCTTTGGCTAACAACTCAATTAGCTTTAGCCCAATCCCAGTACTAGAAGCTTCGTTTGGTAACAAGAGATGGCCAGTTGGGACTCTGTCTCCCTCAGTATTTGGCAACTTCACCTAGATCACCTTCTTATGTATATCTCTTAGGGAGCTCCTACTGTATTAGATTTCATTCTACCCTTGAAATGGCCTTTCATTTTAGCTGTCTCTTCCTGTATACCTTTTCTCATCCCCTTCTCCCATCACCCTTCCCAGTGGACCCTCCTGGTCCAGCCCTCCCCTTATCCATCCATAACTATCTATTCTGGTCCCCTTTCCCAACGAGACATGTCTGTACCACTAGCCCCTTACTCTGTACTTAACTTCTGTGGTTCTATGGATTGTATCTTGGGTATCATTGACTTAACAGCTAATATCCACATACAAGTGAATACATACCAAATTTCTCTTTCTGGGTCTGGGTCACCTCACTCAGGATGATTTTTTTTCCTCGTTCCATCCATTTACCTATAAATTGCATGATTTCATTTTTTTAAATTGTGTAAATGTACCACCAAATGAGAGGGAAAATGTCAACACAATGCCAGCTACAAACCCTTTGATCTACAATTGTGACCTGCCTGGGAGATACAGTGGTGTAATGGTGGCACAGAGCTAGTGGGGATAAGGAGCCAATATCTGATTGTCAGTATCTCATGTTCATGCGTGCACAAGAATGGAATCCTCATCCCACAGGACTGTAGCCTTGCAATAAAAAGAGGTATCCCTCAACTCCATATGGAGCAGGGACCCTCGGGAAGAGCCAGTCCCACCCACACCTTGATCTGAAACTTCAGCTGCAGAGCTGTGCAAAGTGGTTGTCTTGTAGGTTAAGCCACCTGGACACAATGACAGCTGATCTGATGAACTGCCATCTTGGGGCTGATGGAGAAGACTCAGCCTTCCAGGCAGTCCTTAGAGTAAAGTTGCCCGTGGCAGGGGTGTGACAAATAGACAATGAACACAACCGATCTCCCACTGCCCTTCCCCTCAGTCCCCTTCCCTCCCACATCAGGGGATGATGCTCTGAGAAATATTCACACCTGGTTTCAGGAAGGTAACCCAGACCTGGGCAAGACCCTACACTTCCAGGAGTGGTCACTAGGTGGCACCAGCACCCGGCAGAGGCACAGGTTCTCTGTGCAAGGCTGGGCTCTACCGAAGACAGTGAGGGATTCTAAGTCTGGTGAATTTAAATGACCAAAGAGTAAATTACTTTTCTTTTATCTACTGCTATTGTTCTGGTAGGACTGCCAGTCACTGTCATGGTTGTGAGTGTTGCGTCCTAGCAGTGACGCATTCCAACTGTAAATTGTGCTGTGCTCTAACTGTAAAATACACACAGGGTTTTGAAAGACTAATTCAAAAAGAACAATCGCTTATCCATCTTGATGTTGATCACGTTGGGAGTGTGATGTTCTAGCGCCGCCAGCTTGCTTTATTCCCTGTGGAAGGCCCTTCAGCTGACTTGAATCTGCAGCTCCTGACATGTCAGCAGGTGTCCACAGCAGAGTAGATGATATCTGCCTCCAGGAGGCAGTGTCCCCAAGGTGGTTGTTCTATTTCCACGAGGATCTCTGGATTTGCCCGCCATGACCAGCAGACCCACTGATGATGGCATCCCACGGTTGCTCATCTCACTATTTCACTGCCTAGGTCAACACATCTCACACAGATCAGTGGTTAAGAGCACTTCCTGATCTTCCAGAGGACTGAGTTCAGGTCCCAACACCTATGTCCTGTGGCTCAAAACCACCCGGAACTCAAGCTCCAGGGCATCTGATGGCCACATGTGGTCTCTGTGGGCACCTGAACACATGTGGCATACGCTCCACCCCAACACAGGGACCTCATTCATCTATGCCTCAGCGCCACTACAGTGTGCCCTGCGATGCTGTCCCTTGACCCCTCGGGAAACTGGATGCTGTTGTCAGGGGGGTCCAGGACATCCCCTCAGCATCAGGCCCTCCCTAGTTTCTGTACACAGCTTCACATTCTCACCCCCTAAAGTAAGTGCTGTATATACCATACTTCTGTGAAGCCAGCACGCAGACGAAATCTAGAAGGCCAAGACAAGTTCAGGAAATCATTTGCTATCAGTTTTTCCCTCCTTTGGTGAACTGAAGTTCCCAAAAAGAAAAAAAAGTCACACCCATAGACATTCAATTTGATGGTCATGATTGTGGAGTGTTAGACTGCTTCAGATCCAGAGACAAATGTAGGGCTATCTTTAGCCTCTCTAATAGCCAGTGATAGCCCACCACTGTGTCTGACCTAACATCCTCATGGCCATTAGGTGAAACCTTTTGAAATGTGACAAACTACTGGCTTCCAGCAACTGAAAGGCCGAGGACATCACCAGGCAGCACCGAGTTCTCCGATGGATCTCTCTGTTTCTCTGTAACCAGCTACCTGATGTTCCGACTAACGCAGCAGTGTCTGACTGGGACTTTGTTCTGTCCTATAATCCACTGTGTTCCAGGGAGCACCACCATTTCTGTTTGGCTCCAGAACAAACCATCTCTTATTCTATTTGAAGTAAGGGCTGTGCTTTAATTTCAGAATCATAATTTTCCAGAGAGGGAAATGAAAACAGATTGCCTCAGTGATACATGTCCAAAAAAAAAAAAAAAAGCTTTGAAAATTGCATAAGACAGACTCATAAACGTGAAGTAAGAAAAACAAAACCCTGATAGCACAGAAGTGAATGCAAGAGTTACAAGGCAGAAGTGGGAGGAGCCAAGTGTGTACCCCTCCCCCACGACTCTCTCCCAGGGGGCGGGTCATGCTTGGTGGCCCGCAGCTGACCACAGAGCTCACTGTTACCTTCTGCATTGAGGCAGCCTCCTTTACTCATAGGGATATGGGAGGGTCTGATACAGCAGCATTGAAACCAGCACCGTAGCTGAGACAGGGCCACTGTTGTGTTCCATTTGTTGGGGCGACCCAAACAAACAAATCTGTTCACCCCAGACAAGGCCCCTCCAACACACCAAAGGAGCCCCACCAGGGAAACTTAGTGGATCAATGAGCCCATTGCCCTTATCTGCAGCAGCACAGGTGAGGGGTTACAGTGTGGGGGTCTCCAAACAGTCGCATCATGAAAGCCACACCCCCGTCGTGGATGACAACCCCATGGAAGCCACATTTTGGAGTCGCATTTTCAGCGGACCTTCTACGTCCTAGACACTCCAGCACTCCCAAGATCACTTGCAAAGGAAGGCAGGAGGGTGTCATGCAGGAATCTCGGGTGAAGATCCAGCAACCTCCTCCCCTCCTACTCCAGAGTGTTAACTGCCTGTCCCGTAATCGCGGCTGCATTGGTCTGCTCATTTCACTGCCATGGCTACTGGACCCAGGTTAGCTCTACACCAAGTGTCATCTGGTTATACCTGGAAGAAAGAGCCATACCACAACAGGTATAAACCTACAGTCTCTGCTAGGTGGGGGGAGGGGGGATGCTGCTGGGGCAGAAGGATTGAGAGCACCAAACAAGCCATCCTGGGCTACATATCAAAAGCCTGTCTCAAATAAAAACAACAACAACAATAACAAAATAAGGAACTGGGGACCCAGGTACACACCCATAGTCCAGCTACTTAGGCAGCTGAGACAGCAAGATCATTTGAGCCCAGCAATTGGAGGCCAGCCTGGGCAGCATAGGGAAACCCTGTCTCAATCAATCAACTTGAGTGAATGAACCCTCCGGGGTATGACAAGTCTGAGCCATGACTGAGAAGGCCAATGATAGACCTCCTCCCACTTACCCCACATAAGGAGGTGGCCTTCCTCCCAGACAGACGCTACCCTGAATGAGAAGATTGGGGCTCAGGCCATAGAGCGGTGCTCAGAAGCTTGGAATGTTCTGTGCACCACAATCCAGTGACTTCTCTCGTCTAGTGGTGTCCCAGAACTCTGTGGGGAGGTGGCGCTGTCCTGGATACAGGCAACACGAGGTGGGGCGGGGTTAATGCTTTCCTTCATCATTCTCAGCTGGAACCAGCACTGGACACTGTTGGAACAGCACGGAGGCTGCATTAGTCACTTTCCTGTGGCTGTGATAAAGCCCGTGACCAAAAGCAACTTGGGAAGAACGTGTTTATTTTGGCTTACGGTTCCCGAGGGAGAAGAGTCCACCATGGCAGGAAGCTAAGAGCTCATACCTTCAAATGCAGAGAGAGTATACTCTCAAAGCCCACCTCCAGTGGCACACTTCCTGCAGCAAGGCCACATCCCCTAAACCTCCCCCAACAGCACCACGAACTGGGCAACAAGTATTCAAACCACCCCAAGGATAAACTGCCTTTGTTCATGGAAAAGCAAATAGGTCCCTGAGACAGCCGTACAAAACGCCTAGTGTTTGCCTCCTTCTGAGCTACCTGGTGCAGCCCCAGAGCCCATCCCTCACACTGGCTTCCGGAAGTGTTGCCTGTGAACTGCCAAGCTCACATAAGGCACCTCATCTGATCCACGGAGGCCCTGAGGCAAGGAGATGAAGCTGCCTTTGTTTACCCTCTCTATACTCTGGGTCTAGGGTGAGAGACTGGGGGTGGAGAGGAGGCTGAGCTTGAATCTGGCAGTTGTTTGACAAGCCCCAACACCCTGATGGAGGACAGTGGGGATATTCTGACCACCCCAGAGCCTGGGGAGGGCACAGCACCCACGGTCATCGCAGTGTGTGCTACATAGAAATACCTCAGCTCACATGTTAAATGTTGGTCCTCAGCTGATGGTGCTCAGTAGGGAGGTTCTGGGAACTTTAGGGGGTTGGGGCCTGGCTGAGAGAAGCAGGTTCCCGAGGGATGGCGGAGAACATCACTAGACCTAGAAGCAGGAAGCAAGGCCAAAGGAAGCAGGACAGCTTCTTTAACACCAGACGATGCTCACCTGTTCCTAGTTTCATTTCTGTTGCTGTGATAAACTACCTGGTCAAAAACAAAAACAAAAACAAACAACAACAACAAAAACCCTAGGCAGAAGGGGCTCCCTCACTGCTGACATTTCCAGGTGACGGTCTATCAGAGCGGGAACGTCAAGGCAGCAGGGACTGCAGCTAGTCACAGCCATGGTCGGTAGCAGAGGGAATGCACGCATGCACGCACGCACGCACGCTTATGCTCAGCGAGCTTTCTCCTCTCCTATACAGTCCAAGACCCAAACCCAGGGCATGGTGCCACCACGTTTAGGCTAGGTCTTCCCACATTGGTTAAGGTAGCCCATCCCTACATGCCATCATGGGCCCATCTGATGTAGACTCGTCAAGACTCTCCCTAGGTGATTCTGGGTCGTGTCGAGTTGACAGTTAAAACCATCCATCCACCACACCACTCTCCCCCAGGTCCTAAGGGGGGGGCAAAGCTAGAATTTCCCGTTTTGATTTGGACCGTGTCTTCCTGCATCCTGTTGACAGACATATTTCCCCTTGTCTTCTCACGCCAGCTCCGCGGTCTTTCCTTGTTGAGCTTGTACTCCTGCCTCGTCTCCTCTGCGTTTGCCCAGCCCTGCGGCTTGCCTCACAAGGGAGCCTGCAGTGCAGGGACCCCCTCCAGCTTCCATGGTGGAGGGCTGGACAAGCCACACACCATTGGCATAGCATCCGCAGAGCTACCTGTCGTGGACCAGGGGGGACTCACAGGATAGTCCCCGGTGCTGTCATCTTTCCAGCTGGTGGGCACCCCCAGCAGAACCCTGCAGCACCGAGTCCCGGTTTGCTTTGTGGTAGGGACAATGCAGTGGCCAAAGTCGACCTTAAGGGGGATGGCCACTTCGGGTGATGGGGAACTCCTTGCCAGCCCTCCAGCTGGATGCCTTCTAGAAACTTCCAATCAGCCTCCATCGAGGTCCCGCCTTGTTGAAATGGGCAGAAACACTCGATGGGGACGCTGAAAACTTGGACATGTGTGGGAGCGCACGTACTTGGGCTCAACCCTATTGTGCTGCCAAGTAAACATTGACTTGGTGTTTAGGTTCTGTCAATATTTACCTCTCGAGATGATAAAACCTGGTG
This sequence comes from Peromyscus aztecus, assembly GCA_902168405.1. Taxonomy (NCBI): domain Eukaryota; kingdom Metazoa; phylum Chordata; class Mammalia; order Rodentia; family Cricetidae; genus Peromyscus; species Peromyscus aztecus. Next base: position 40,256 of record CABHPQ010168895.1, read on the forward strand.
TTTACTTCTTCCGACTGTGGTCCGCTGGCTGGCTTTTCCTCCTACCTACCGTTAGCCACAGAGCTTGAGAGTGGGGGTTGGTGGGAAGCAGCGGGTCACAGACCCCTCGTGGAGCAGGGATCTGCAGGATTGCTTCTCCTCTCGGGCCTCACGGTTCCTGAGTGGTTCTGAAGATCCTGGCACCTGCCAGTGACATTCACTGGCTCCTAGCTGCATGGAAGAAGCATGAGTGTGTGTGTGTGGTGGTGGTGGTGGGGGGGGTACTGCCTAAGTTTACAAATGGCAAACGTTGGAGGAGACAGCTTTCTAGTTGACTGGACTAAATAACACTCAGATTGGTTCCATCTCGCCACACACACGCACACACACACACACACACACGCACGCACGCGCACACACACACACGCACGCACACAAGCACGCACTCAAGCACGCACTGCATAACAGTCCCTGAAGACCTTAATGGAACTGAAAATCTCCAATCACCCTATGACAATATAGTTGACATGTATCCATCATAGTGTGACCCAATCCCCTACTGCTTGGAAGAAACTCCAGAGATGTTATGACAAAGGGTCCGTGAGTCCTCTCCCAGCATCCGGCTTCTGTCGATGGGTACTGCTGGAGGAAGCCGGGGTTCCTGCAACGCCTTCTAGCCCTCTTACTGACATTTGGTGGCTCCCAGCTGCATGCAAGAAGCACAGAGTGGGGAAGCTGCCTAAGGTTTGCAGTGTCCTCAGGATCCAGCACAGCAGAGTCCAGCATCAGCACCCACAGCAATGCCAGGTTCACAGATGCTCAGCAACCAGCACCCCGGGCCCCAAAGAGCTGGGAGGTTGCCTGTCTTGACCCCTCTACTGCATCAAGGGCTCCTGAGGAGGGCCTGGGATCCCACCTCTTGCCTTCAAAGGACAACATCTTTCCTAGAGATTTAGACAGGGAAATGGCGAAAAGGGGCAATGCCAAGCACACTGTGTCCTGCTCTGGGGAAGGAGGGGCTCGGGCAGCAGTGAGAGGTGTGATGTGATGTCAGGGTCCTCCAGGTGCCAGGGTGCAGGCACACCTCTGGGTGTGTCTGTGTGGTTGGCTCCAGATGAGATCAACATCTGAATGGGAAGACAGGGTGAAGCAGATCTCCCCAGTGTGGCGTTTACACCTCGCCCAGCCCGCTGGAGACAGGCACAGACTGAAGGGAGGCTGAGGGAGCCACACTTGCCAACCGTCCTCAAGCTGGACAGAGGTCGCCTCCTGTCTTTGGAGGGACTGTCGGTGCTCCTTGGCTTCCACAGACTGCACATCTTCCAAATTCCAAGGAGGTGTGAGTGTATTCCCGTGCTTGTGCACATGTACACACACACACACACACACACACACACACACACACACCATTTTCTGAGAAGTGTGTTCTTGGATGACCGTCCCAAAGTACACTTACATAAGGCTAGGAGGAACAAGACAGTCACTCCACACGGCCGGATATGCATGCTGGAGTGGAGTATGATGAACACGAGACATGTGAGGCTGCTCTCGTGACCACACACACTTTTTATTTTATATATTATACTCGCATATATAAATATTATATATTCTTTTATTATAAAGAGAATGGGCACTCTGTAAAATAACAAAAAAAGAAATGTCATCAGTGAAAACAGCAGCCCCACCGCCACCCAGTGTCACCGCTAGCACAGCACACTGCTCTATGATGTGGGCTGGACTGTGTGACTTGCAGCAGAGTAGGATGCATCCCACAGCATCCCAGACACACAAGGTATGCACTGGGCTAGGACATGGTGGCTGTCACTAGAGGATAGGAATTTTTCAGCTCATTACTATGGTCATACATGTGGTATGTCGCTGGCCAAAACATCATTACATGACATGTAAATGTGTGTGCACATATGTGTGTACGTGTGTGTGAGCATATGTGTGTATATGTGTTGTATATATATGTGCAGGCTTGTGTACATCGGTGTGTAAGTATATGCATGTGCACATGTGTATATATGCATGTGTGTGAACACATGAGTGTGAGTACATATGCATGCACATGTGTGTATAAATTTGATTGTATACAAATGAGTACATATTTGTGGGTGTATGATCACATGTACATGTATGCACATGTGTGAATTGTGTGTACGTGGGAGTGTGTACACATGTGTGCATGCTCATGTATGCATGTGTTCGCACATATGTGTGCACACATGTGAGTTAGTATGTCCATGTGTATGTGTGTACATGCATATAAGTGTGTGTACACATGTGTCTGAGGATGTATGTGTGTGTGCACGTGTGAGCATTATGCAACTGTGTGTGAGTATGCACGAGTGTGTGCACATGTGTGTATAAATCACCTCTCCATATCCTGCCAGTTCTGCTTCCTGCAGAGCTCTGAGGTACTGGGTGACATCTCACACTCTGACCAAGCTTCTGCCCACCGCACCATTGATCCTGAAGATGTGGCTATGGCATCTGTGAATGACCCTGAAGAGAATGATGAGCATGAGCCTGATATCCTGAACGGGCACAAAGGTTAGCTCACCTGGGGCCAGCAAGTCACCTGTGCATGGCCCTCAGCCATCGAGAGCAAAGCTCAGAGCCCACAGGGGGACAACAGCAAGGGAGTGACCCACTGTGTCCAGTGAGACCCCTGGGGAAAGCAAAGGGAGACAGTGACATCTGGTCCCAGACAGCAGGGCAGCAACCGACGGTGACAATGATCTCAAGGGGGTCAGCGAGGGATGAGGGCAAAGAAACTGGGAGAAGCAACAAAATGGGTGCAGTGGGGATAGAGAAGCCCCAGCCCCAGCAGGAAGGCTGATCTTGCCCAGGCTCTGCCTCCCACAGGATGTGGGGCCCGCAGGGGCTACGCCTTTAGATGCCGTGGGTCTCTATGCTCCTTGTCACAGCTCAGAGCCAAGAGCTACTACTGCTCCTCGGTGGCCCTTCTAGCCTCAAAAGGATGACTCAAGACTGGGCACCAGATGTGACATGGCAGATTTGGGGAGCAGGTGTATGAAAGATCGAAAGCCACGTGCCCTGGGCCAGGTGCCACCCGTGTGCACGCCTCTCCTGTTACATCTGCCAGCCACCCTCACCCCTTGTGGCCCTGTGGACGTGGTGGCGTGGCAGGTGTCTCAGCTGGCTTGTGCACTGGGCTCAGCGCAGCACAGTTGCTGTGCCTTTCCCAACTGACATCCCCGAGGGGCATCACCCCTTAGCTCCCACAGCCCTGTGGTTCCTGTCTACGGGCTACCTCCAAAACCAAGCTCTCCAGGCCTGGGTCTACACACACTCACCCTGCCACTCCCAGGGAGAGCAGACCAGCCACAGTGAAGCATCCCAGCCTCTCACCTGCCTGACTTCATTCCACAGCAACAAGACTCATCAGACTCCTCTGCAAAACCCAAGAAGGAGCTGTTCTCTGTGAGGACTGGGAGTCTCGCCCCACTCTACCCACAGCAGCCCCAGCACCTTCTGAACTGACACCCACTTCTGTCAGTGAGGTTCTGGAGCCACGACACCCCAGAACATTCTTGAAGGACTGCTGAGTCCTCCATTTCCCAAGCCATAAGCCTGGCACCACAAGGCTCTAAGCCAGACGGGAAAGTGGACCGCACCTGCCGAACAACACCTCTTTTCTTGGAAAATCTGTGTCAGGTTGGCACACCGTACAGTCACCTGGGAGGAGTGTCTTAATGAGGAGTTATTTAGATCAGCCTGGCCTGTGGGCAGGTCTGCGGGGGATTGTCTTGATTGTTAATTGAGGTGAGGAGAGCCACGCTGAATGTGGGTGGCACCATTTCAGGAGCTGGGCCCTGACCTGCGTAAGAGTGAAGAGAGCAAGTTGAGCAAGTGAGGACGTGGTTAGTCTCCTGGCTCTGCCTGCGCTTGTGAGGTGACCAGCTGTTTGAGTTCCTGCCTTGACTTCCTCAAAATGATGAGCTGTAACTTGGGAACTGCAAGCCCACCACGCGCTTCCCCAGTGCTCCGTTGCTTGTCCTCACGGTGTCCGCCACAGCGTGAAGGAATGCACAGAGTGAAGCTGCGGTGGGTTCACTGTACATTCCACCAGGACTTTCAGGTCTTGGTTTTGTTTCTGAAGTGGTGATTCCCAAGGTGAGATAGGCAAACCCAGGACAAAGGTCTCTGGTCATGTCCAGACTGCAACCAGGTCCTTCCTGCAACAGAAATCATGACTCTGAACTTCCCAGAAAACCAGTCCATGCCTCTCACCTCATGTCACCTGAGAAGAGTGAACACCCCTGCTTTCTCTTTCCCGGCACTGCCGAAGCCCTTCCCAAACATCAGGTTTCCATTGACTTTGTAAGGTTGGTGTCCTGATGACCTCGGAGGACACACAGAGTTGAGGACAGTGGAAAGCAGCAGAGCCAGGCTGGGACCCGGGAGTCCAGACCCTTGCTCAACCAGGGCAAGTCTGAATGAAGTTCTTGACCACTGTCTTTCCATAGCTGGAGCCAACCCGCTCTCTGTCGCTGCGAATCTGCATCAAAGGTAACAACTCCGAGCGCACAGCCCCCTCCAGCGCCATCACCCAGCAGTCATCTGGTCACTTCCTCAGTCCTCTCCCACTTCCCATCTGGGTACAGTCATAAAGGAGAGGGGAGGGCTGCCCTCCCGCAAGTCCACCCCGGGCAGTATCTCCCTCTCTCGCCATCTCCTTCCTCCCTGCTGCCTCACATGCTCACACTCTAGAGCTCATGGCAGAGGCCGGGAAGGGTATCTCTGCAACAAACAGAAACCTGAGGTGCAGGTCACAATGGATGTAGGGACCCAGATGCCCTTTGTCTTCCCAGGGGACTCTGGGCGTATAATTAACCTGGCCATCCTCCTGAACTCCGTGGAAGAGGAAGCAGTGTCCTCTCCCAAGATGGCTCCTCCTTCCCCAGGCAGCCTAGCCGTAGACCTGCTCTCCGGGGGAGCCTCCCCTGACTGCCAGTCTCCACACAAACACGGCCCATTTCCAGTCTTGTCCCCATGAATGCTCACCCTGCTGCCTGCCCCTAAAGAGAGCAAATAATTTTACAGCTCTGAATGCACCCAATCTTGTCTGATCTCAGGAGCTAACCAGGGTCAAGCCTGGTTAGTGCATGGACGGGAGAGAGCTTCCGCTTCTGTGACTAAGTGTCCTTGCACACTCCCACACCTCACCTCACCTCACGGGCCTGGCTGTATGTGTATGTGTGTCTTCTTTTAGCGTTCAGACACTGTCACAGGACTGTTGGTGCACTAAGATCCATGGATGGGCACACCTCCTGTCCCCAGTTCCCTGTGATGTACAGGGAGTTCTCTAGAAAAGGAGACGCCAGTCTTCACTAATAAAGCAGAGATGCTGACCTCACAGGGTTGTGCTGAGGGTAACAGCCACTCAACGGCACTTAGTGTCTGGACTATTCTCATTGCCGGGGTTGCAGCCCCTTAGCTGCTGTCAATCACATTGACCCCTAGCTCGGCCTTTCTTTACAAGGTGTCATTGTGTTGTGGTGGAGTTTTGTTGGAAGCTTCAAGTCAGCAGTGGATTCCTGTATCCATCTGAAAAGCCAGCAGGTTTCCTCAGAGACTACTGTGTAGGTTAGAGTCCAACCGAGCCTGACTGACCCAGAGTCACAGGTGATACCCCATGCATGCTCGGCAAGTTTTCCAACACGATGAGTGTCTTTTAATACTGAAAACTATAACAACTTCAGAATGAAAGGTGGTGCATGCCTTTAATCCCAGCACTCGGGAAGCAGAGCCAAGTGGATCTCTGTGAGTTCGAGATCAGCCTGGTCCACAGAGCGAGATCCAGGACAGGCACCAAAACTACACAGAGAAGGAAAAAAGAAAAAAGAAAATTTGTTGAATCTAAAGCATGGAAAATTCCACAGAAACACTTTGAAATTTTTCTAGAAAACCAGAAGCTTCCATTTCTGTGACAGAGTGCCCTTCCATGTCCAGCTGCAGCTGCTCCTAATCATGGACTTGGGTAGAGGATGGGGTGCTCTTGGCATCCAAAGGATGAAGCCAGGGATGGTGCTCAGGCTCCCACGGTACTCAGGATAGCATGTGAAAGAGACTGTAGAGAAATCAAGCCCAGAGAAACTCCAGCTCACAGCACACAGAGCAGAGGCAGGGGAATGCTCACGAGCAGCATCACCTTTGCTAGTGCAAAAGAAGCGTGACTCAGGTGCCATTGGGAGACAGGAACTAGGGTGGCTTCAGACGGTGCACTCCACAACAGGAGGGGAGAAGGTGGCAGGTGGCCAGAGATAAGTGTCACCATGGAGTACTCAAGCCGTATTCCTTCTGGGAGGTACGCTAGGACTTACACACCTTAGTTCCGTCCTAAGTCACTGAAGTCACCACAGTTCTTGCACCAGAGAGAACACGGGCTGCTCTGAGCCCAGCATGAGTGGTCCTGCCTGCTGCACTAGTTAGTTTCTCATTGATTTGATCAAGTACCTGACAAGTAGCGACTTAAGGAAGGGACCGTTATTTGGGCTCACAGTTGGAAGGGACAGTCCATCATGGCGGGAAGGCTTGGCGGCAGGAGTCTGAGGCAGCTGGTTACACGGTGTCCACAGCAGATAGGAACTAGGGTCAGGTTAGAAAAATCCCAAGGACGGCCTTCACTGACCAGTCCCTCAAGTGATCCACTTCCCCCAGTGAGGCTCCATCAACTAAAGGTTCCACAGCCTTCCCAAAGAGTACTACAAGCTGAGACCAAGTGTCCAAACACATGAGCTATGGGAGACATTTCACATTCAAAGCACAGAGCTTGGGAACATGGATACGGGTTACCCTAAATGGTATGTCCACTGCGGGAGCCATAACGTGAATTTATAGTCACAGAGCAGAAGACAGTTATAAACCAATGAATTTACTAAATATATTGGTAGGAACATAAGGCAACCAGGCTAGCTATGCAGGGAAATCTCTGCTTTAGACTTTAGGTGTCATCCAATGACATTCTTAGCTTTTAGGTTGGTGGCAGCTAGTCTGTACAGTTAATATACTCTAAAGGTTTTTCCTGGTAGCTAGCAGGATGCTCGGTCAGACACTGGAATGAGTCCAATCTTGGTTGTCAACTTGACACATGCTAAGAGGGGACCTCAATTGAAGAACAGCCTCCATCAGATTGCCCTGTAGACAATCTAGGGGCACTATCTTGATTGACAATTGATGTGGGAGGACCCAGCCCTCTGTGGTCCTAAGTTTATATAAAAAAGCAAGCAGAGTAAGTCATGAAGAACAGGCCAGTAAGCAGCACTCCTTCATGGTTCCCACCTCTGTTTCTGGATTGAGTTCCTGCCCGACTTCCCTCAGTGATAAAATGTGATTGAGACATGTAAGCCTGTAGGCGGAGTTTTCCTGTCCCACAGCCGCTCTCAAATAATCACTCAGAGGCTTAATATAAATTACAAATGCTCAGCCAATAGCTCAGGCGCGTTACTAACTAGCTCTTATAATTTAACCCATTTCTATTAATCTATGTGCTGCCCTGAGGCATGTGGCTTTTACCTCTATCCCATTTTGTATGTCCGATTCATTCTCTGGCTGACTGGCGACTCCCTCATCCCATTATTCTCAGTTTGGCTTTCCCGCCTAACTTTATCCTGTTCATCTATTGGGCAGTCAGCTAGTTTATTAAACCAATCATAGCGACATATATTCACACAGTGTACAGAAGGATTATTCCACAGCATAAGCCAAATAAACCATGTGGCTCATTTAGTGAACCCCGGTTCCCCCTGCAGAACTTCAGGGAAAAAAACTCACATTTAAAAAACATGAGCTCACCTAGAGGGCAGCTCAAGGTAATTCCACTAAAGTCAACACTACATGATCTTCCCAGACCACGTGCTGCTCCCATGTCAGGCCAGTGAACTTCCTCACAGGTCTCCTCAGCAACCAGACACTTCTCATCCTTCTCATCAGGATGAATGCCCCTCTTACTCGTTCGGGACTCTTTCTGGGCTTCCCCATCCTTTTTTCTGGCACCAAGCCTGAGCCTCAGTTCCACGTGAAGTTGGGGGATGACCACTTTCCCCAGGGCTGGGACAACTGCTCCGGCCAGCAGGCACTAGGTCCCGGAGAGGCAGGAATGCTGACGCCACAGGTAAGGAAGGACCCAGGCAGAGAGACCACTGAGCTAACTCAGCATCCTCCCCTGCATCCTTGTAATGCTGCTTGCTTTGTTCAGGGAAATATAGCAGCAGAGGAAACTGAGGCACTGAGCTCCAAATACTGGGTTGTTGACATAAAAATATAAACTCTGAGTAAATAAGGAAATAGTTCATCCTTCTCCAAACACCAATGGCTATGGCCCAGGAACTCAGCCAGCATGACATGTCTCCCCACAGTGAAGGTTTCCTGAACTTTCATGGTCACAAAAATAGAACACCATGAATCAATGTGTTTACACAATACACAGGCAGGGTCATGGGGAAGGCTATCACACAAGGTGGGGAGGGGAGTGTCACAGGAGCGTGTCAGAGCGTGTCTGCGGCATTCACAGCCATTGCATTGGTAGAGGGTGGGTGTGTCAGGCTTAAGCACACATTCCAAAGGTTTTATGGAAGTCA
>CABHPQ010168896.1:0-51969 GCA_902168405.1 Peromyscus aztecus
TGTCACCGTCATTTCCCTGATCCCTGTCTGGGCTCCTGGGTCTTGGCCTGGCATAAGCCCTCACCTGCCCTCCACCCACAGGCCTCCTGGAACATGGGAGGAACTGGTCAGCCATCGCCCGCATGGTGGGCTCCAAGACCGTGTCCCAGTGTAAGAACTTCTACTTCAACTACAAGAAGAGGCAGAACCTGGATGAGATCCTTCAGCAGCACAAGCTAAAGATGGTGAGTCGGCCTGGGCCCCCTGGGGACTGGGGACCGCCAGGCCTCCCTCATGTGGCCCCTGGCCGCCTGGCGCCCGCATGGGGTGGTGCAGGTGGGCTGGGCCCTGACTCAGCCAGGAATCCGCCGCCACCCTCAGCGCCGTGGATTGGAGACCCAGAGGCAAAAGAGCCCTAAGTGAGCAGCCTGGCTTCCGCCTGACTACCCCTTTGGGCATTGGAACTGCGGTGGAAGGGAAAGCCGGTCCCAAAAGTCAGAGGCCGGAGGAGGACTTGGGGGCCAGACACATCCCACATGGAAAGCTGCGAGGTGTCTGTCTCTATGTAGGATCTTTTGCAGCCACGGCCAGGAGAGCCTTGGGGAGCCACCCCACTGTCTTCCCCCCACCCCTCTATCCTCTCTCTCATCTTGGACACACTTGTGATCATCATCATCTCAGGGCTGGGAAAACTGAGGCCTGGCGAGACTCTCTAGCCACCTGAGTAGAAGCGTGCGCTCACAGCCGAGTAACGCCCCCCCCCCCCCTTTCAGCCCCCTGTTGTAGTCAGGCTCGGGGGGGGGCCTGGCATCCACTCCTAAAGTCTAAAGTGGCGTGGATTTCCCTGCAACTGAAGACGCATTACTCTTCCCTGCAGCCTGCCGAGGCCCAGAGCAGGTCGCACAGCAATGCATGGCATCGCATGGCTACAGCACAGTAGGGCAGGCCAGAGATAGCATCATCCCACCAGAACTCTGCTCCGGCCCCATGCAGAATCCAGGGGCAGCCTCCTCAGCCCCCTGGGGCTGCAGCTCTCACCCTCGTGGCCCAGTCACTGTCCAGTTCAGGTTTCTCTGAGTGAATGACTGCCCAACTCTTCATGTGTCCAGGGGACTACCCCTCTGCTCCCAAGGATCCCCAATGGGACAGGGACCAGGGTACTCAGTGGGTTAGAGAGAGGGGCTAGGTCTGAGCTTGTGAGTTGGGCAGCCACGTGACCTGAGCAGTGGTTTCTCCCTCCTGAGCTGTTCTCTTCATCCAGAAGGTGAGGGACTGTAGGTGGTCCCGTGAGTCAGAAATGAGATGCCTGGGAAGGGGAAGCGCTCCGTGGGGCTTCCCACCTGCTTGCTCTTTGTTGTATCATGTCACAGCCCACTGACCTACCCTGTCCTCCGGGTGTGTGAGGCCCTTACGGCCACTCTGCAGCAGTTACCACCAAGGGCCGTGTGTTGATAAACACTACCCAGGAGACCTGTCTGTGTGAATCTGGGCTCTGCCACTTGAAGGCTGTGTGGCTTTGGAGAAGTGTCTTATCTTCTCTGTGCCTCAGTTTCCCTGACTGTGAAATAACAACCGACTCCGAGGTCTCTGGGGGAGGGCGTCTTCCTCACAAGTGCCAGTGTAGTACTTGGAAGGGGCCATGAGGCAACTTGCTTACCAGCCCCCCACCAGCTAAAGCCATGGGGGTGCTGTTGGCAGAGGCTCAGGGTACAGGTGTCTTCTGAGTGTTGCCGTGTCTGTCCCAGGTGAGAGATGGACACACACGCACGCACGCACACGCACACACGCATGCATATACTGAGTGAGTCACTCCAAAGTACAGAGGGGTCTGGGCCGGTGGGTTTGTTCCCCTGCTCTGCCGTCCTGTGGCTGGTGCTCAGGGCACACAGCTTGGCCCCCAGGCCTCAGTTTCCACCTGTGTAATAAAACAGGGACGGGGGAGACACCCACTTCAAGAATGTGTGAGGAGCCAGTGCCTTCCACTGTGGAAAGTCGAGCATCTGGCCCAGGTCAGAGTAGGACAGAGTCCGAGTCGAGTGGGCAGAGGTGTGGTTGGAGTTTCCGGAGGAGCTGGCTGCTTCCATGGTAGGGTGTGGGAATCAAGGCGAGCTACGGAGCCAGGCTGCTGGAAGGGGGTCCTTGTCCCTGGCTTTGTCATTTAGGTAGCCGCCCTGGTGGCAGCCTGTAGAAGAGGAGTGCTGGTTCCCTCCCCAGCTGACCTCGAGAGTAGGCTGCTCCCGAGGACCGCTCTATAAGAGCAGTAAGCAGAGGCAGATTCCCCAGAAGGACAGGGCAGGATTGTGCCCATTGTGGGAGTACGTGAGCTGGCCTTTGTAGAAGCCCCTGTCCTGGGCTGTCTGCTTCCTACGCCCTCAACATCAGGCTGCCCCTAGAAAGAGGGTGGGTCAGGCGAGGCATGGTAGCACATGTCTATAATCCCAGCACTCAGGAGGGTTGATGCAGGAGGATCAGGAGTTCAGGACCAGCCTGGGCTACAGGTCCCTGTCTCGAAGAAAACTCACAAGAACAGGAGGGTCACTTCTGCCTGTGTGTCCTGAATGGCTAGGACCCTTAGGTGCTGGCTCAGCCTCCTCTGAGTCCAGCATGCTACCCTCGGCCACCCAGGGAGGAGGGGGAGGGGGAGGGGCAGGAGGTCAGTGGGTGTCTCCTCCTGCTCACCCCGGGCCTGGCCCGCACATGGCTCCTGGAGGCTCACCAGGAACCGGGAGCTCGGGCGGGGCCCCGTGTCGTGGGTTATGTAACATTTGGCAGCCCTGTCCTCTCTGAGGTCTCCCTCCCCCTCCATGTGGCCGAAGGCTGCCCTTCTGTCTGTGTCCTGGCCCTCGGGGCTCGGCCTCCAGGTTGCTCAGTGTGTCATCTGGGCCTCGGCCCTGCTGGCCTGACTTCCTTCTGCCGTCTTCTCGCCGTGGCTGCTGGGAGATGCTCCAGGCAGGGATGTGCTTGAACTCCAGCAGGCAGGCAGTCCTCCTTGATGCTGAGCTTTGCCTCTCCAAATCGGTGGCGGTGGCGGCGGCGTCGGCGTCTCTGAGGCTCATTTGTGTGATGACATGGCTGTGGAGTGCCTGGCCCTTCTCCAGACTAGCAGGGAAGCGGGCAGAGTAGGCAGAGGTCCCAGTTGATGAGGAGTAAGTCTGGTCAAGAACTTCCAGAATGTGACCTAAAGGTGCCGGGGTAGGGATACAGAGAGAGTGAGGGTTGGAGGGCATTGGTTAATTCCCCCAGGGCCCCTGGGAAGATGACGTTGGAGCAAAGAGTTGAGGAAGTGAGTGTTCACTATCTGGGGGAAGGGTGTTCAGGCAGGGAACTGCCTGTGCAAAGTCCCTGGGGCTGGCGTGGGGGCTAGAGAAGGAGACTTAGATCACGCGGAGTGGCAGGTCTAGAGGAGACCGAAGGGCGGATTCAGGTGTTAGGGAATGAATGGCTGGAGTGTTGGAAGCAGGGGTGACCTACCCTGATTGGCAGGGTAGCTGTGCATTCACGTGACCTGACGCCTTGCAGATTGCTGGTACGCAGTAGGTGTTTAGTAAATGCCAGGTGTAATTTGTGTTCGTATCTCCCAAATACCACTTTCACAGGCCGACCAGCTCTTTGTGCTGGGGTTGCCCATAGGCTCTAGAAATGCAGGGTGTGCTGTATCGCTCGCCCATGGCTCTGCCAGGCTGATGGGCTCCTGTTTCCTGTGAGTATCCCTGCAACCTGCTGCCTAGTTCCTGTTGCTAAAGATAGACAAAGGAAGGGGATCCCCAGCCACATGCCACAACATCCTCGCACCCGCAGACTGGAGCCTGGGCCTCTTGGGAGGTGCCAAGACCAGGCCCTGTGTGGGTGGCAGGGCAAATGTCCCCTGAGGTCTGTGTATAGTCAGGACAAGCCTGTGGCTGAGCGTTGGTGATAGAGATGGTGACAGGCGGACAGACACGTATTTCCCCTTTTGTTCTCGTGTTCTGGGAGTCTTGTCTCTGGGACTTAGGATGGTACACTTGTACCTCAGGCCTTGTGCTCCACAAGGTCTATTCTGGGGCCTGTGGGGCTGTGGAGACAGCAGGCCATCACCCCAGAGCATGGGCATGCTGCATTTCCAGGACAGACTGTCACTAGCCAGACGCAGCAGAACTGTCATCTCTCACCAGCTGCTAGCCTGTCCTTTGTTGGCCTGTGGTCCCCTCTTCTATCTCCGGCCTTCTCCCCGAGAAGATTCCCAGTGGTATTGTGTCTCCCCACCACCACATTCCTTCCCAACTAGCCTGTTCCTCAATGGCTGCACCTGGGGAAGCCCCACCTGGACTCCCTTTGGATGATGCCAAACCAGGGGTATCAGTGAGACCCAGGGGTGCCACCAGGCACCTCAGACCACACACTTTCCCTCCTACCACGCTTGTACCATGCTAGATCCAGAATGCCCCCCACCGGGGAATCCTGGCCAGTTTGAGACCCGTTTGTACGCTGACTCTGCTTTGCATACCAAACCTAGAGAAGCTTTGGCTGGTCTGGACTTCCGCCCAGCTCGGTGTAGGGACACAGAAGTTCAGCCTGGAGAAGATTGTGAATGCCTCCGTGCTGGGAGGGTGGAAAGCTGGGCCCTGAGTGTGTGGGAGTAGGGGTGGATTGAGGGGAGGCAATACTGGAGCATGGCTCATCCACACCCCAGGGTCTTTGCACACAGACCTCTCTCAGCCAGAGCCTTGCCTGGATGCTCCCTCTGTACTCAGACCTGGACTCCAATGTCTTGTCACCTTCCTATAGAAACCTGATCACCCAGCCAGCTGACTTGGCCCTGTGCTTTCTCTGTCCCTGTTTAATCCCCCTCCGTGTCGCCGCCCATGGTCCCTGGTCAGCCCCCTGAGTCCTTTAGTGTGTATGTGGCTGACTTTAAGGACAGTGGCCCTGTTGGGCTTGCCGAGTCTGTATTCACAGCCGTGGTGTCCCAAGTGTGCACTGTGACACTATGGCCTTCCCATGCTGGCCTGGGCCAGCCTGTGCCGTGTCCCATTGGGACACATGGCACTGTGAAGCCTCTGTGGTAAAAATAGCCCTGGCCTCTGTGGCCACCCGGATGGGCGAGTGGGAAGGTGGCCTGTACAGCCATGCAGGCATCTCCAGCCTTGACCGCCACTGTCCTGCCCCAGGAGAAGGAGAGGAATGCGCGGAGAAAGAAAAAGAAGACCCCAGCAGCAGCAAGCGAGGAGACGGCCTTCCCACCTGCCGCCGAGGACGAGGAGATGGAAGCCTCCGGCGCAAGCGCCAATGAGGAAGAGCTGGCTGAGGAGGCGGAAGGTGAAGTCACTATCCTCAGAAGGGAGGGAGGGACCACACACGCCCACCCCGTTCTGTGTCTCCGTCCTCCTAGGGATGACCACAGAGGATCCCTGACTAGGCTGTGGTTAGGCTTTCGGCTTTCACTGTAGGGCCTGGAGTGACCTCAGGAGGCCAGGCTACGAGTCCTCTCAGCATCCCGGGCTGGGCCCTCGGCTGTTGTGGCAAAGACCTGACCCCTTGGTTGAGTGCCTCCCCAGCCAGCTCCATGAGCAAGGCAGACGTAGTGTGGAGGGAAAGCTGGAGACCAGAGCTGCCCGCAAGAGTCGGGAGTGATTGTGAGCCCCAGATACTGGGTAGGGGAGAGGGTCACAACCTGCTTAGGAACCGGGGACAAGCAGGGCCAGGCTGTCTGAGGCCTCTCTCACCACCTGGGGATTCCTGGGACAGCAATGTGGAACACCCAGCTAGCCCCTCACACCCAAGAGCACTGGGCCTATCTTCAGTATGGAGAAACTGAGTCCTATGGAAGTACTCCCCTGAGGACCATGACGTGACTTAGGCCCACTGGTCTAGCAAGCGTTTGTGTGAGGCCAGGGACGACTTGACCTAGGACTTCCTTGTGTGGTAACGGTCATGGCAGTCCTATAGCCTCATCTCTGTCACCATAGCCTGAGGAGTCGGTGACAGCATGTTTACAGAGGAGACTGAGGTGTGGAGAAGTCATCACTCCAGGTCTCTAAGGCCTGGTCACAGCCCTATGCCTTGTGGCCTCCAGGGGAAGGGGCGTGTGTTCTTCCTGTCCCTTGGTGTGTGGTTCTGTAAAGTACCTACTGTGTGCCAGGCTGTGGACATGGCTGGTGAACACCCTGGGAACCGGCTGGAGCGTCTCTGACCCAGAGCAGAGCTGAGCCTCTAGCTGTTCCTTCCCAGCCCAAGCCCGGTCCTTAGGGTGGGGCCAGCCCCAGATGTCACAGCTCCTGCGTGACTCTGAGGGCTGCTGGTGTGGACATGCCTGACTGTGAGTAGGAGGCACCAACAGCCACGAGGGGACTTGTCGCTAGTTGACAGGACTTCAGTGGCTTCAGCCTCTGTGCCCTGTTGTTGGGCTACCAGGAAGAAGCCCAGAGGTCAGACCCACTCTGTGGCCCAGGCAGCTTGATTAGCTCTCTGTGTCTCGGCTTCCTCACCTGTCAGTGTGCTAATGAGAACCCTGATCTGGAGGTCTCTAGGGTCACATGCCCTGTACCCAGGACCAGCTCCCTGCTGGTGTTAATGAAACCGTTTCTGGGAGAGGTGTCTTGCTCTGGGCTCCAAGGGAGCTCAGAAGCAGAAAAGGCCGGTAACTGACTGATGGGCCTGTTGGTTGAGGGACAGGAACTCCCATTGGTTTGTGCCCCTGGCACTTGGCCAGGGCTCTGTTGACCCTGGACATACCTTGCCTGTGCGGGCTGCTGCAGGTCACCACAGCTGTGGGTGGCCAGGCCCTCCCTTGGGAGCTGAGCAAGGAGCTGCTGTGGAAGCTGCTGTGGGTCCCCTGCCGCCTGCCAGCCACACCCCTTCCCCTTCCACAGGATTATCGCCACCTCAATTCTAACTCTTCTCCACCTTCCTTCCAGCCTTACAGGCCTCTGGGAATGAGGTTTCCAGAGTGGGGGAGTGCAGTGGCCCAGGTAAGAATGTGGCTGTGGCTGAGGGGCGTGGGGGAGCGGCGGGGTATCCAAGATGACACATCTGTCCCCCATGCCTCACCGTGTGCTGCCTCCTCTGTGGGTTTCCTGTACAGTGTCTGTTCCTCGTGCTGTTCTCCCTCGGCTGTGGTCAGCACATCCTGCTTGTCTTTCCCCTCTTGGGTTTCCTTCAGGACCTTTTCCCTCTTCCATGTCCCCAGCCCCGTTTCCAGGTGTCTGTTTTGCAGAAAACAGAGGGACATGAGACCCGAAAAGCTATAGAGGCTGGGTCTCTGGTGCTTCAGTACACACACGTGCACACACGCACGCACGCACAGAGCCTTTAACCTATCTGGGAAACCCACGGAGCATGAGCAGTGGGCATGCTCTTTCAGGGGTGTCCTCTGCAATGGTCTTGTATCGTGCTGTGTTGTCAGCCATGTTTTAATGTACGCACAGTCCCGGGGCCCGTACAGTGGCTCTGCAGCCTCCATGGCAGTTTGGTCCCCTGTTCCAGGAAAGGAAAAGCTGAAGCTTGAGAAAAGCCCTGAGTTTCCCATGGGAGTACCCAAAGTCAGGCACAGAGCCGAGGTCATACCTACCTATCAGATCATATCTGCAGACCCAGATGAGGGCCTGTCTTGAGCTGTCTTTGGCCTGGCCCTGTAGGGGCACTGGCTGCTGGAGAGCCTAGGGGTTGGGGCTGGCCAGTCTCTGGACAGTAGGAAGGAGAAGCTGAAGATGCAAACTGGTCAAGGACTGCGGCAGCCCAGGAAGAGTCTGTAGGGACTTGTGGGGGATGAGGCTCACCTGGATGTGTAGGAGCCTGGGGGCCGTTCTGGTATTTTTGGGGAGTTCTGGCACCTCCCACATAGCAGCTCATCCCCCTCTTTGCTTTCTCCCTGCGTGTAGCCGCTATCAACAACAGCTCTGATACCGAGAGTGTCCCATCCCCGCGCACGGAGGCCACCAAGGACACTGGGCAAAATGGGCCTAAGCCCACCGGCACTGAGGCATTGCCTGCTGCCACCCAGCCACCCCTCCCTCCACCAGAAGAGCCTGCAACGGCCCCCGCTGAGCCCTGCCCAGCCCCTGATGCCAGTGGCCCACCATCCCCAGTAGCTCCCCCGTCACCCGCCACACCCCCGGCTGCCGTTCCCAAGGATGACCAAGAAGACCAGGCATCCACAGTTCCTCAGACAGAGGATGCCAAGGAGCAGAAGCCTGAATCTGAGGAGCTGATGATTGATGTGGGAAAGGCAGAGGAGCCTGAGGCCCCTGAGGAGCCGCCCAGGAGTGTGACGAGTGAGCACAAGGAGGAGGCTGAGGAGGAGCCCGAAGACAAGGCCAAAGGCACAGAGGCCATCGAGGCTGCGTCGGAGGCACCGCTCAAGGTGGACGAGGCTGGAAGCAAGGCTGCAGCAAGCAAGGGTTCCAGCTCGGGCGCCCCCCAGGACAGTGACTCGAGTGCCACCTGCAGTGCCGACGAGGTGGATGAGCCCGAGGGAGGCGACAAGGGCAGGTGAGCGGCCCCAGGCAGCCCTGGCTGTGAGCGTTGGTTCTTGTGTATGCTGCAAACACAGGGAACACCCTCCATCTGCCGGGGGCAACACAGGTGGCCCTGCCCGCCTTGAAGTCCATGGCTGGTTTGTGGGGGCCAACTTGAGACTGAGACCAGAAATGGGGGTGTCTCGGTCACTGTTCTATTGCTGTGAAGAGACACCGTGACCAAGGCAGTTCTTAGAAAAGAAAACCTTTAACGGGGGACTGGCCTACAGTTTCAGGGATTTAGTCCATTCCACCATGATGGATGGGGAGCTTGGCATGGCAGGCATGGCAGGCATGGTGCTGGAGAAGTAAGTGAGAGACAGGGACAGACAGACTGACTGACTGACTGACTGACTGACTGACTGATACTGAGCCTGAGCCTGAGCCTGAGCCTGGCCTTAGCTTTTGAAACTTTCAAGTCTACCCCTAGTGAAACACTTCTTCTGACGAGGCCACACCTCCTTCTAATCCTTTCTAACAGTACCCTCCTTGCAGACTGAGCATTCAAATGTACGAGCCTGTGGTAAATTAGTCTTATTCAGACCACCAACAGCGGATTCTTTTTTTTTGGTTTTTTAAGACAGTTTCTCTGCGTAGCTTTGGAGCCTGTCCTGGAACTCACTCTGTAGCCCAGGCTGGCCTCGAACTCACAGAGATCCGCCTGCCTCTGCCTCCCGAGTGCTGGGATTAAAGGCGTGCGCCACCACCGCCCAGCGGATTCATTCTTGCAGGGGGCAGAGGAAGGAAGACCCACTTTGGGGCAACATGGAGCTGAGATCTGGAAGTGAGGTAGCCACAGAAGGCTCGGGGCGAGAATGCGTTAACAGTGTGTATTGGTGACCTGCAGCTGTGAACCAGCCCTGGTGGTGAAGTAATGGAGGTGGAAGGTCCAAATCCAGGTGTCATGGAGTCACTCCCATGTTACAGCTTGAAAAGTCCCCACCCAGCGTCTTTGACTGCGGATGGTTCCCTGGAGTCCCTGGCTTGTAGACACAGTACTCTGATCCCAACCGCCTCCTTCTTTCCAAATTCCTACTTCCTTGAAGGATGCCAGTCTCCCTGTGATGACATCAGCATAGCTTCCCGACAGAGTCCATGCACAGGGGCCCTGAAGTTAGGTCTGGAACACAGGGAGAACCCAGTTCTTCCTTCTGTGGTGAGAACAGTCAGTGCGAAGGCCCTGGGTAGGAGCCCGCCAGGTGCACGCAGGACCACTTCATGGGCCAGGCTGTTGCATGTGAGCCAGGTTGTTCAGTGATGGCAGTGATTGAGGTGAGGGACATGGATTGAGGTGATCTCCTCCAGGGTCCAGACACCGGAGGCCCCTGGCCCTGCGGTCACCCCAGCTTCATCTCTGAAGTGATAGCATATCTGTGGGGAGCATTCTGATCGGCACCCTCCCTGCCCTAGGGGCACCATGTTTTTAGGTAGGACTGTCTGGGCACTCAAGGGCAGGCCTGGAAACCTCTCCTGATCACATCTGGACGCCCCACCCACCTCTGGGCAGCTGCGGGAGCTGTTTTGTGATGAGGCAGTGTTCTCTGTTTATTTTGACTGCAAACAGCAAAGTCTGTTTTCTCTCCCCCTCAAGTCTCTGAAAAATTCCGGCAGAGCAAGGGAGGAGACCATGACCTTCAGACCAGCCCACACAGGGCCCTTCCTGCTTCCCCTGGCTCCCCTTTCCCCTCGGGACTGGTAGATCTGAAATGGATGCTGTGTGGACCTTCTGTGTCCCCTGAGGACTCTACTGGTAGGGCCCACATGGAGCAGATGGGCAACAGATGGCCCTGGATAAGCAGACGCTGGCCAGCGGGTTTCTGAGGGCCCCCGATGTCCTCACAGGCACAGCAGGGGACACAGAGCCCATGGCAGCTTTGGTACCACCAGGGTCTCTACTGAGACGAGAGTGCCACAGAGCCGCAGGTGGCACCGGTGTGCTCCTCCAGAGTGGACGGTAGGCTCATAGGCTGCAGAGCCAGGCATGGGGGCGCCGCCCTGAATACTAGCCCCTTCCTAAGACTTGTCTAGGCTCTGGTCAGGCTGGTACCCCCTCAGTTCCAGCTCCCTTCTCCAGTAGCACCAGCCACTGGTGTCCTTCCCTCCCTTTCTGGTGCTTGATGGCTTTCCTGCTTGCTGTCTAAGCCCTGGGCTGGGACTCAAGACACCTGGCCGGTCAGGCCCTGTGGGACCAACAGTCTCCTGCCTTGGGGCCCACGTGTGCTCTCAGTGAGCGGCTAGACTTCCTGGCTGGAAGCTTACCACCCACCGGTCCTTCACCAGCCACACCTTGGGGGGCCAGGGAGGGCAGAAGTGCATCAGCAGGTCCAGCAGCCTGGGCTGCTGTCTGTAAACTGGGGGTGATCCCATCAAGCCTGAAGGGCGCTGCCAGAGAGCTCTGCTGCTCTGCCTGGGACAGATGGGCCTGGAGTTTGCTATGAGGCTTAGATTGCACCCCCAACCCCACCACCAGTTTCAGAGTAGGGGCCTGGTGCTTTCTAGCGCCCGCCCCCCCCCAAGCTCACTTTCCCCACCTGCAGTGGCTACAGACATGTCCACAGAGTTGCTTTGTTATCATAACCATGATCCAGGGGACCAGGCCCATAGTGTTAGTGCAGCGTGGACTGGGCAGGCCCCTGGAGATACTAGACATAGGTCTAGCAGGGCCCTTATTCCTGAGTGCTCTGGTGCTGGTGAGGAGAGAAGACAAAGGATTATAGCTCTTGAGACTTGTGGATGGTGTGTGTGACTGGAAGGAGGCAACACTCGGGGATGCTCATTGCTGTTAGTGTGAACTGTGGAGGGAAAGCCGTCTGAGTACAGGAAAGAGCCAGCACAAAGGTCCCGTGGCCATCGGAGCTCATGCTCAGTGGTTTGCACAGAGGCCTGAATAATTATGTGCCTATGTATAGTATATGCACATGAGTGCTGGTGCCTGAGTAGGCCAGAGGCCATCTGATCCCCTAGAGAAGGAGTTACAGGCAGTTGTTAGCCACCTGACGTGGGTTCTGGGACTCGGACATCAGTCCTCTGCAAGAGCCATCTCTCCTCCCCATTTATTTATGTGTGTGTTTGTACACCTGCCTGAGCGTATGTGTACCACATTCATGCAGAGACCACAGAGGCCACAGGAAGGAGGCCAGAAGAGGGCATAGAATCTTCTGGTGATGAATTAAGGCTGTTGTAAGCTACCTTATGGGTGCTGGGATCCAAACCCGGGTTCTCTGAGCCATCTCTCCAGCTCTGGGATACCGTTCTAGCCTTTTGCCTTCCTGGAGATAATGGGGAAACTGAGGCACATGGTCCCTGTAGAAAAGGCCTTAGCTCCAGGGGCGTGCCATCATGTACTAGAATCGCAATTTGATTCTCTGCAGAAATGTATTTGCACATACACGAAAGTCCAGGTTTTTGCCAGCGCTGAAGCTCGATAATACTGTTTTCCACTTGTATACAGATTGGGGGACACAGTGCTCCCCAGATTTTACTGCTCATGGGAAACAAGGTCTTCTGTTGTGATGTTCCCTTCCATCACAGCCCACCTTCCTCTTGGCAGCTCTAGGGAGCTGTAACTCAACATGCCCAACAGCATGCCACTTAGAGCACACAGTCTTGTTGTGACCTTGGGTGTTTTCAGTGTCTTAGTGTCACTCCAGACCAGGCCATCACCCTAGAGGAGATGTCCACACCCTTCCCAGCTGTGTTGTCCACGGATGCTCCACCCAGTGTCCTATGAAGGGAACAGGGAATGTGGTCACTGTGTCTGGCCTCTCTTGCCCTGTGTTTTGGGGGCTCTTCTAGTGGGGCATGAGGGTCAGGGCTCCATGATGTGGATGCCACGTTTTTCCCTGTGTGTTCCTTTAGCATCAGTCTGTGGGTATCTGTGTGGCTTAAGCGTTTGTCAGGAACACTCAGGAGTGAGTTGCTCTGGGGTGTACATCCTCATTGCTCTTGAGTATGACTTAGCTCAATGTGGGGCTAGTGAGTAGCCTTGTTTTTGTGTTTGATGTTTTGTAAATGGGTCACATTACGTAGCCCAGGTTGGCCTTGAACTTACACAGTCTTCCTGCCCAGACTCCCCAGCACTGGGATGACAGATGTCTTGCCACCATACTGAGCCTGGGCATGACCTTTAGAGGAGTTGTCCATCCATCTTCCTAAGTCTGTGTAGTATTTTATTTCAGTTTGAGTTTGCCAAAGCTGGCCATTAAAATGGCCACGGGCAACTGGGTGGTGGCGGCGCGGGTCTTTAATCCCAGCACTCAGGTGTCAGAGGCAGGCAGATCTCTATAAGTTTGAGGCCAGCCTGGTTTACAAAGAAATTCCAGGACAGCCAGGACTGTGACACAGAGAAACCCTGTCTCGAAACATCAAGCAAAAAAAAAAGAAAGAAAGAAAAAAACAGCTAGGGGTGAGGGAATGACGGGATATCCGGGATATGCTGGTAAAACCAAGGCAGAGCGTGTGGCCAGATGGAGCAGGGGTCAAGTGAAATCTGGTGAGGACAGCAGCAAGGGAGTCCCTGCCGGGGTATGGACAGGTGGGACGGAGGGGTGGAGGACTCGGGGGGACCTTTTCTTCCTGCCCCCCCCCCCCCCCCGTTTGCCTCAGACAGCTTCGGCAGGCGTCACCCTGCCTGCTCTCCCTGCTTGGCTGAGCGTGTGGCAGATGCGGGCAGTAGGCTGCTACCCGCAGGGCCTGTCGCACGCATGGCCCTGCCACAGCGGCAGCGGCGTCTCTGCACCTCCATCTGCGGAGGGAGGCATGCGCTCTTCTGCTCTGCTCCCTGTGGCTCCAACCGTGCCCCAGCTGTCAGCCCTTCTCACCCCAAGGGCTAGAGTTCCGGCTTACATGTTTTCATGTGGCTTGAGTCGGGATGGCCACCGTACCCAGGAGCACACAGCCCCTGGTGCTTTTAAGAACCCACTCCAGATTTGTCCTCTGTCCAGATTCTAGGGCTGTAGTCCATAGCTCAGCCCCCATCATTGAGATAATGAATTTTGCCCACCCCACAGGACAGGACTGAGCCCAGAACCATACTTGGGCCCAGCAGACACAGGCTCCGGTTAGTGGAGTCCTTGGCCCCGTCCCAGGGGCCCAGCCTGCTCTGGGTTTGGGATGAGAATAATCTCTAAGAAATCTCTCAGTGTCCCTCCACCCTGATCCGGTTGAGTCTGTGGCCTTCTGGCCACTCCCTCAGGGCCCGAGTGGCCTAGGCACCGGTTAGGGCTTTTCAGCTGTCTCTCTGCCCTGAGGCCATGTTGGAGCGTTGGTGTGTGGGGGCCAGAGGAGTGCTGCTACCCAGCAGTGTGTGTTGGCTGGGGCACCCGGACCTCTGCTAAGGGCCTCCCTGGTGGGCCCCACCTTCCAGGGCTCGAAGGGGAAGCCATGGAGGCAGGACAGTCCCCGTTTCCCAGGAAGGCCTTGCAAGGCCCTGTGGCTGATGCTCCAGCCTGACCTGACGCTTGTCCCTCCCCAGGCTGCTGTCACCAAGGCCCAGCCTCCTCACCCCAGCCGGCGATCCCCGGGCCAGTACCTCGCCCCAGAAGCCGCTGGACCTGAAGCAGCTGAAGCAGCGAGCAGCCGCCATCCCCCCCATTGTGAGTAAACCCTGCGTCCAAGCAGCCCACCTTGACCTTGACCTTGGCTTCCTGTGTGCTCAGCAGTGCGGGTGGGAGCTCTTCCCAGGCCAGTGGCCCCCAGAGATGGCGATGCGTACGTAGGGCTGGTGATAGGGTAGGAAGACAGGGAGGAGGTGGGAGATCGGGAAGTCTGATGTGAGCGATCGCTCTCCAGAAGTTCTGCCACGTCCCAGACCGGGCAGCTGTGGCCAGCAAGCCCCCAGACCCCAACGACACCTCAGCCAACTAATGTCCAGGCCTTATCAGGTCAATCTTTGGGGCCTTTGGGAACGAACACCTCGTTTTCCAAAGACATTTGACTGGCTGCAGTCCCTTCGGCCATTTCCCTTTTGAGATTTAGGCTTGGCCTTTCCATTGAAGGCAGCAGTTCAGGGAGATCCAGGCTGGCCTCTCCGTCAGGCTTGAGTGTCGAACATGTATGCCTGGCCTCACTGCTAGCTCCCCAAAGCTCCCTTCTTACTCATGATTCCCAGTGATGTGGGGTGTCGGGTAGACTGGGCAACAGTGGGTCCCAGCACCCACCTGCTCAGGGCAGCTGAAACAGTCCCTTCTTTGGTGGTGGTGACCCCTATGTTTGATGTTAAGACTATCTGCCTCCACATGGGGGCTTTTAAGGATATGGCTGCCTTTCTGTACCTGGCTTTCATGCCGGCCATCCACAGCCATTCCGCAGCCTGTCAACCTCTGACATGGGACTAGAATGTTCATGCCCGCCCCATACCCCCAGCAGGTCACCAAGGTCCATGAACCCCCCCGGGAGGACACAGTGCCCCCAAAGCCAGCTCCCCCTGTGCCTCCACCCACGCAGCACCTACAGCCAGAGGGTGACGTGTCCCAGCAGTCGGGAGGAAGTCCACGCGGCAAGAGCCGGAGCCCGGTACCTCCTGCCGAGAAAGAGGGTGAGTGTTGAGCACAGTGCGGTGAGAGTGAAGGACAGCCCTCTCTGTGGAGCTCCCGTGGCAGTGCAGACCAGACCGGGGAGGCATAGTTAAGGTAGCAGATCACAGGGCTTAGCCACAAGCAGCTTGAGCTGGGGGCTCTTGAGAAACTCCTGGTGAGTGTGTGTGTGCGCGTGTGTGTGTCGGGGAGGCATAGTTAAGGTAGCAGATCACAGGGCTTAGCCACAAGCAGCTTGAGCTGGGGGCTCTTGAGAAACTCCTGGTGAGTGAGTGTGTGTGTGTGTGTGTGCAGGCACGCGCACATATATGTACATGCAAACACGTCTGTAGCCAGCTTCTCCTTTGGTGTGAATCAGTCCGCATGTGACCTTTGGGCTCCCTGAAGGGACCGTGCCGATCTCTGTCCCGGATCAGGAGCAGGACTGACCTGAGCTGGACTGGCTAGGCTCTCCCTGACTAACACATGGCTTGCCCGCTGTCCACACACCCCTTCATCTTCAGCGCACAGTACAGAGCCTTCCATGTCAGTAGTGGGCGGCATCTGCCAGGGCTCCGCGGTACTTGGACATCTGTGCTGCACTGAGATTGTCAGAGGGAGGTAAACTCGCCACCTAAGCTAGCGGTGGCAGGCGGGAGGAACAAGTGGGTCAGGGCGGGGGCAGGGCAGTCTGGGTTGTGTGTCCAGCGAGGATCTGGCAAGGCGAGGTGGGGGTGGGGGATGATGGGAAAGGCCCTTCGGGGGCCTAATAATTGCTAGAGGAGGTTGTGGCTGGCAGAGGAGTGGGAGAGATCAAAGAGGGGACCGGGGACTCTGATTGTGTAGCTCGATTGTGTAGCTCGGGCGGAGCATAGCTTTGAGTGACGGTGTGCTGGGGGAGGGGAATGTCATCTGATGAGGGTTTGGGGGGAAAAGTCAGTGTCTGATTCGTGTTGAGACAGGGCAGAAGGGAGTAGGGCAGGGGTGGGAGGCGGGCTGAGACGCTCCGCTCCTCCCAACAGCTCTAGGGTAGCCCGGACTTGACAGGTGGCCTTGGAAGTGGGAGGAAGGGGAGCCTTGCGTTTGTTCCTGAGGCCAAGCGAGCAGGACGTAGTGATGGCCCCTGGGGTACGAGGGCAGGGGTGTCTTGTTGGAGCTGGGGCCAGAGCATGCTCCAGTGAGGGGTGGGCTTTAACCGTCCAGGTGTGGTGTAGAACAGTGTTGTAAGAAGCCAGCCAGACTCAAGACGGTAGCCTGAGGTGGCCGTAGGGGGAGGGGAGAGGCACTGGTCTGGCTCAGGCCAGGCAGCTGTGGAGGAGCAGGGCTGAAGCCACCCAGGGCCAGCCAGGTCCTGCTGAGTCGGGGCCCCAGGCCCTGGGAAAAGAGCCAGCAGCCCATGGTCCCTGAAGCTGGTTCTGGGCCCATCCATGGGGCCAGGGCTGTGTTGTTTCCTAGACTCCTCCCTGGGGAACGTTGCACCTGGCGGCAGGCTCTGTCTCTCACGTGGTCTGGCTACAGCTCTGCTCCCCAGGGGACACATGAACCCAGCATGCAGGAAGCCAGCTTTCTCTGTCCTGGCTCCGGCAGGGAGCCTCCAGGCCAGGAAGGTCCCTCGGGATCCCTGGGCCCTGCTGGAGGAACAGGTTGTCCATCCTGGCTCTTAGCCACCTGCCTGCATTGGCTGGGTCTGACCCCGTTTCCTTCCAGCCCGAGACTTCCTCTCTGTCCCCCAGCTCTCCAGAGCCAAGCGGAACGGGGCAGCCAAGGTGTACATGGAGCCAGGGTACCAGGTGTTTGAACTTCCGGGTTCAGAGCAAGCCCTGTAGGTAGAGAATGTAAATCCCATGCCAGTTCCTCTGTGGGCCATCACCTCCACGGGGCATGAGTTCAAGGGGAGTTTGGCCTTCCCTAAATTAGGAGAGATGTGGACTGTAGCACTCAGGCCTCTGCTTTTGCCACAACTTGCCTTCAGTACAACCTAGGATTATGTGGAGGTAGCTCAATTCCTATTCTGAGGCTGGGACCGTTGTCCTTCACAATTTCTGGGTGGGTTGTGATCCCCAGAATGTATCCAGCCAGGGCTTGCCGCTTAGAACAGATGCAGCTGAGGTGAGAGCTTGTGGAGCCTCGGTGAGTGCTAGCCTGACTCTGAGCATCCAAGGCCTGAGAGTCACAGGGTACGTGGGCCCTGGGGCACAGCCACAAGCACGGGTCATGGGCTGCAGCCAGCTGCCTGTGTTCCCTGCACTCAGCAGCTGGGACCTCAGTGTTTCCATGAGGACAGTGAAGAAACAAACTGGCTGTGACATCCGGGAGAGTGCTACCTTTTGCTGTTGTTTGTAGCCATGTGAGTTCCAATCCAGACATGGCCACATTTGGAAGGTGACTGGAGACCTCATCAAAAGGGTCTTGGTCACTGTCCTCTCCGTACGTACCTATATAGGCTCATCAAGGCCTGGCTAGGACTCAGCCCAGTGGCTAGCTTTGGTAGATGACTGGCACACAGACTCCCTCTGCCCCGGTGCTCATCTGGAGTGGCTGCTACAGCCACGTCCATTGCCGTAACGTGCAGTCCCTGATCAGCAAGCCTGGCCCAGTGCGCCCGGCTGGTGGCATTTGCAGGGAGCCATGAACCGAAGATTAGCCCTCTGACACATGCCCCCTGTTGTGCCTCGAGATGGCCAAAGGGCAGTGGGTGCCACTCCCACCTGAGCGGTCTGCCAGGCCCTCTTGCCTGGCACAGATGGATGTCTATGGACTACCGATCCCAGAGCCCCATTCTTGTGCCCAGTGGTTCCCTGTGGCCCATGCTGTGAGCCAGTCCCATACCAAGCAATTGTCGTGGGGACATGCATGGCAGCACACCTGTGCTACCATGTCCCCATGCCCCTCTTGTTGGGGTCCCGTCATAGCTGGCCAGTGGGGCTGCAGGGTATAGGGATGGCAGAGCATTCCCTGACTGTCCACCTCTTTCCTCTTTCAGCAGAGAAACCTTCGTTCTTTCCGGCCTTCCCTACTGAAGGCCCGAAGCTACCTACTGAGCCCCCACGCTGGACATCGGGCCTGCCCTTCCCCATCCCTCCACGGGAGGTGATCAAGACTTCCCCGCACGCCCCAGACCCCTCGGCCTTCTCCTACACGCCGCCTGGTGAGTCGGCACACCGCTAATCAGGCCTCTGCAGTCAGTGGCAGCCAGCTCTTTACGCTGTCCCTGGGCCGCATAGTGAAGGGTCCCAGTAGGATGAGACCAGGCTGAAGGTTTGGCCTGCTCAGTACTGGGAAGCTGGGGACCTTCTGAGGCTTGAGAAAGCTACCACACTGCCTGCGGTGGCCGTGGGAAAAGGCTTGAGCTGGCGGTGGGAAGGCCTAGCATGGGAGATGCTTTCCACCAGTGGCTAAGCCAGAGAGTGGGCATGGGGGATAGCTGGAGGACAGCCTTGGTTGGCATGCTGTGAGACTGGTTTTCTATTCTTGATGGGCCTCAGCACCATTAAAAGGAACCCAGGCAGGGGCCAACAAAGATGAGCGGCAGCCGGGGCTAGCCCAGGTAGAGCTGATTCTGAAGGAGTGTACCCCAGGGGAGATTGGAGAGCAGGGAAAGGCATGCCAGGCAGAAGGAACAGTGTGTGCAGAGGGCCAGGAAGAATAGGGACACTTGAGGCACCAGATCAAGCTGTCACAGCTGAAAATTACTACCCAGGGAGCCCCAGTCACATGCCACTGAAATCCATGCCAAAGGTGACTCTCCTGAAGCCTGTGGGGAGCCATCTCAGGCTCATGGCATAGGGAGGGGGTGGCCTGCTGACTTTGGAAAAGACCCTTTGACCCCTGTGAGGAGAGGAGAATCCTAGGGAAGGAGTGGAAATGGGGTGCTGGCTTAGAGACCTGGATGTGGAAAGGGAGATTATGGTGCCGGTATGGAGGGACAGTCCAGAACTTTGGGGTTCCAGTGGAAGGCTCAGGTCACGGAACAGAGACATGTGGTGCAGAGGAGCCCCCCAGTATATACTTGATGTTTGCTTGCAGGTCACCCACTGCCTCTGGGCCTCCACGATAGTGTCCGGCCCGTCCTACCCCGTCCCCCCATCTCTAACCCCCCACCCCTTATCTCCTCTGCCAAGCATCCCGGCGTACTTGAGAGGCAGCTAGGTGCCATCTCCCAGGTGAGTGCCTCTTGGGCTGGGTCTCCCATCATGGGGATAGTCAAGCTGTCTGATGTTTCCAGGGGTGCTGCTGGGTGGTGGCTAGCGCCCTCACTCCTGCTGCTCGGGCCAGTCTTTGGGGCTGTCTAGATCAGAAGCTGTGCAGTCCACTGTACGGCCTCAGGCAGGTGACTCAACATCTCAGGGCCTCTCTTCACCCTCCGTTAAGTGGAAGGGTAGGGAGCTGTAGCCGCAGCAGGCTGTGGAGTGTCAAGTGGTAAACCCTTGATCACCTCTGCAGCCCGCCTGCCCTCACCACATGCGTGTGCAGAGCATTCACACTGTGTCCTTTACGTGAGCGCCGGCCTTGGGTGGGTGTTGGCTTGTCCACAGTCCTGCACCTGAGAGGGCCAGCAGCCCCGTCTCTGACCTGTATATCCTCAGGTCCTAGGCAGGGCTCTCCCTGTGGTTGAGTCTGGCTGTGACCCAGTCCCTTGCCCTGGCAGGGAATGTCTGTGCAGCTTCGAGTCCCCCACTCAGAACATGCCAAGGCCCCCATGGGCCCTCTCACCATGGGGCTGCCTCTTGCTGTGGACCCTAAGAAGCTGGGTAAGTGCCCATAACCCTTTGCTTCCTGTGACCTGTGCTGAGGGGTGGGCCATCTTGGCCTGGGGAGCCCAGTGGGAGGGGCAGCCTGAGACCTCTGTGTATTGTCTCCCCCACCCCCAGCCCCATTCAGTGGAGTGAAGCAGGAGCAGTTGTCCCCCCGGGGTCAGGCTGGGCCCCCTGAGAGTCTGGGAGTGCCCACTGCTCAGGAGACATCTGTGCTGAGAGGTAAGGCCCGGCCAACCCCCTTCACCTCCTAGAGAGACCGAAAGCCCGCCTCATGGCTGTCTCCTCAGCCTTGAGACATCGAAAGGATGGTTGGATGCTTTCAGGCTTGGGGCCCTAAGAGCTGTGTCTTATGCCTTCCAGGGACGGCACTGGGCTCCACCGCCAGTGGGAGCATCACCAAGGGCCTTCCCAGCACCCGGGCCGCAGACGGCCCCAGCTACCGCGGCTCTATCACCCACGTAGGTGCTGGGAGCAGGGTGGCACAGGCAGGCTGGCAGGCAGAGCGGGTTGGGGTGGGATGAGATGATCTCCAAGCAGACCAGAGATGATGGGCTGAATGGTCACTGTGCCGTGTGGGGTCAGGCCTAGATGATAAACCAAACAGGTGTCATGTCTCAGGCAGTTAGGTGTGGCGGCAACCAACCACAGCTAGGGATAGCCAGGCGGGGTAAGCAGAGTGTCAGGAGTCACAAATCAGTGAAGTGCCTGGACTCAGAAAGTCACCAGGGCCAGGAAGAGGGAAGTGACGTTAGCTAGTGTGGCCAGAAGAGATACCTGGAGCAGGGTTGGCAGCTGGCTCCTGGCATATCACCCAGTGGTGGGTGCCACAGGCCTGCCCACCACAGTGCCCTTTTGACTCACCGTGGGGACCAACTTTGATGCCCCAGGCTTCCCCTCGAGTCTGTTTGGAAATTGTGACCTTTTGAAGGCAAAGAGCAGAAGCTGGGGGCAAAAAATCAGCCCTATGCTCTGGCAGCAGCGGCCTTCCCTGACTCAGTTTCTCCTCTGACAGAAATATTACTGTCAGGAGAGTTATTCTAAGGAGGTCTTAGGGCACAAGGCCAGCATGAAGAGCTTCAGGAGCCAGGTTTAAGGGGTGCCGGCTCCCGAAGGCTGGGTGACCCTTTCCATTGATTTGGGCTTGTGGAGAGTGAGGTCAGCACTCTAAGGCCTGTCTCTTTGGGACAGTCAGTGACAAAGGTATTGGTGAGACCCCCATGGGTGGCGGGTAGAGACTACGGACCCTGCTGTTTGGGGACCCTGGAGCCCTAGGCCATGCAGCCCCATGTCCTGCTCAGCTCCTGGGATTGCACTCAGGCCTTGGAGCAGCCTCAGTGGACCATGGTGGCTCCCCATGTTCTTTGGGTTTTGTCCAGTGGGCTGTGCAGAGTCGAGCCATGGTCTGTCTGCATTTCTGTCCTCAGAGGACAGTCCCTCCATGCTTGGAGCTCCCAGACAGTGCCTCCTTTTCCCCAGAGCCTGTCTGGATTTTCTTACCATTCACCTGACCTGGCTCTGGGTAAGGGGAGGCACCCAGAACTAGCTCATACTGCTCCTGCCCCATGGGGACTACTCAGCAGAAAAAGCCCCGAGGGAGACATAGCCATCACTGAATCTGCTCCTGAGGTCACAAGAGAGAGCTCAGAATTTGGGGGTGCTTTGTTAGGGGCCTCTGAGAGTCAAGCCAGAGTCCTCATTATGTGGATGTGTAAACTAGTTCGCAGAAAAGTAGAGTAACTTGCTAACAGTAATCAGCAACTTGGGGTAACCGCCCCCTTTTATCCCCCATGGCTTGGCTCCAGAGCTATACTAATGGCCCCACTCATGCTCCCAGAAGTCACCTGAAGTGAATACTGCCCCACAAGACTGAAGGCTGTTCGTGGGACACCCTCCTCCTGGTGGGGGCTTACCCTCGTCTGAATCAGTGTTTCTTAGTCGGTCAGACTTGTCCCCAGGGACATCAGGTGGCATCTAGGGACATGTTTACTAGTGACAGTGGACAGGGCATGGAGGAGTGTTGAGTCAATAGCCGCTGGCAGTTCCAGGCCAGGAAAAGGTTCCTGAGTGATCGTGACTGCCCCATACCTCAGTTTCCCCATCTGAAGTAGATAGAGTAATAACATCCAGCCTGATGTGGTGGCTCAGACCTGTAGTCCCAGTTCTTGGAAGGCTGAGGTAGGCGGATGGTGCATTCTAGGCTAACCGGAACTATGTAGAGTGAGAGACCTTGTCTCTATGAGACAAGGCGATCCTGTTCTTGATAGCGTCTGTAGGAGAGTTGGAGTGAAAGACAGGGTGTTGGCCACGGTGCTGGCGCTAGGGAGCCAGGATGAGTGAGACTAGCAGGGGACAGCGCTGAGTGAGGGTCTGTGTGTGTGTTCTGTGCATGCTTTGCGGGGTGGGGGAGTGGGAGGTGTGTGGTGAGTCACCCGCACGTCCGGGTGCTTACCCCTCCACCCCTATAGGGCACGCCTGCTGACGTCCTTTACAAGGGCACCATCAGCAGGATTGTCGGTGAGGACAGCCCAAGTCGCCTTGACCGGGCACGGGAGGACACCCTGCCCAAGGGCCATGTCATCTACGAGGGCAAGAAGGGCCACGTCCTGTCCTATGAAGGTGGGTACGGGCAACAACCATGAGACACTGGCAGTTAGGGGGTGCCTGTCCCCCTTTCTTTCCATTTCCAGGCTCTCTGTTGTCAGGACAGATGTAGCAGGGACACTGGGAACAAGAGCACATCAGACAGACAGTACCTGTCTGTCTGTCTGCCAGCTCAGGATGCCCCTGTCTGCCAGCTCAGGGTGTGTGGGAAACCCCTGTTGATTAGGAGTCATGAAGACCAGACTGCAGGATGTGTCCCCAGACAGCCAGTTGCGGCCAGTCTACACTTGGCTGAGGGGGGCGGTCCTCTGGCTGGGCGGAAGGCAGGCAGGAAGGCAGTCACGTGCCTTTGGAGTTTGTACTGGCTCCTCTAGGTAGCCTCAACAGGTTGAGGGCTGGGCCTCGGTTCTGCCCACCTCCCATAGGAGGAGGTAGATATACTCAAGGTCCTTCTGTGAGGGCGCCGTCCTGGCCCTGGAGGGATAAGGCAGCTCTGGTTAGGGAGGAGGCTGTGGGGCCTGTAGAGGTGTCTTTAGAGACAGGTAGAGCTGAAGTGATACCAGGAAGCATTTGCAGAGGGACTTCCTGTCCGATAGGCATACAGCAGAGGTCAGGGCTAGCCTTGGTGGCTTCCCCCAACATAAGCTGGGAAAGCTGGGGGCACTTTTGAGCGCCACGACAAGGAAAATCTGTGGTAGAGCTGTGACACACTACTCTCTGTCCATAAAAAGCGACCAGTGCACCCCAAGAGTTGAGGAACCCATGGCTGAGTAAGCATCTCCCAATGGCCAGGTTCCTGTCCCCAACGATGCCAGCTGCAGGCCTGGGGTCTGCCAGCTTCTCTTTCCTTGAGCCCCACAGCCTCCTAGTCCTGGAGGTACAAGTGGGCCATGTGGCTCTGGCACCTGCCAGTGGAGCACAGTCTTGGGGACAAGGGCTGCAGCTGCTTCTGGTGCCAGCTGCATGTGCCAGTGACAGCCCGCCGTGATGGTAGAGCTGGCTGACAGAGGTCCTAGCCAGAGCCCTGAGTCCCAGCTTGGGAGCCTCCACAGCCTTAGATTGTGATCTTCCAGCCTGTCTGTGTGGAGCTTTGGATGCCCTCTGGGTCTGAGGCAGTTCAGGGTGTTACCCACTGTCCGCCCCAGCCCCAGCGGCCAGCCCTGTCTTTGTGACCACCTGTGTCTCCCAGGGCTCAAAGGTCCAGGTTACCAGGGAAAGCGAAGCTCCTCACTGCTGAGCACGCTGAGGCACAGGTGTAACAAGGCTTCACGTGGTCCTTGGGCCCGGTGCTCACACACACCTGTGCACACGCAGATCTGCAGACGTTTATGGGGCTCCCCTGTGTACTCAGACTTGGTTCATGTGCGCATAGACCCATGGGCACAGAGGCACACCCACCTACATGACAGTGGGCGGCACCACCCTGCTCTTCCTGCCCAGAGCAATTCTGAGCTGGTTTGAGGGTCCCACAGGCTCAGCCAGCTTGCGGTCCAGCTGTGGGATGGCAGGGCCTCCTTCCGGCTCTGCCTGTTTGCAGGCCAAGCCCCATGTCTATGGTATCCTGCTGCCACCCGACACTGTGTGTGCTCTCTGGCTCCAGGTGGCATGCCCGTGTCCCAGTGTTCCAAGGAAGATGGCAGGAGCAGCTCAGGCCCGCCCCACGAGACTGCCGCCCCTAAGCGCACCTACGACATGATGGAGGGCCGTGTGGGCAGGACCATCACCTCGGCCAGCATCGAGGGTGAGTGTCCTGCTACAGTGACCCACCAGGGCCAGGCGCTGTCCCAGGAGCCTCCGAGACACACAGGCTGGAATGGAAAGGGAGGTGGCCTCTTGACATGCCTGGAGGGAGCCAGTCAGTGGCTGGCCCAGCGTTAACAGAGAAACAGGTTCAACTTACAGCAGAGGGGCCCAGGGGAAGGGGCACTTACTTGCTGGGTCTCATGTCATGGTGGAGACGGTGGTTGGTGGACCCCAGCCCTTCCAGACACCATACGGTGACGCCATCCCTGCCCTCCCCAGGACTCATGGGCCGTGCCATCCCTGAGCAGCACAGCCCTCACCTCAAGGAGCAGCATCACATCCGAGGCTCCATCACACAAGGTATGCTCCCCTCACCCACTCCCCAGCCCCCAGCCCCCGCCCCTTGGTGCAATTCTGTCCTCAGGCTGAATATAGGCTAGGGATTTGGAAACAGAGGGCAAGCGCCCCCCCCCCCCCCCAATCCATGTGCTTTATAGGTAGAATGACTACTCTTGCTTCGCTCAGACCGATTTAGCTCAGTCTTTGTGACGAGCTTCACAATGTGGTTTCAGTTTGTGTCTGCACCTCATACGAAGAAACAGGTTCAGAGAAGTCACTTTACACACCCAAGTTCACACAGGAAAAGGGGGTTTGAACTCAGCTAGGCTAGTTCCAGACGTCACTGCTGGGAGCCGCAAGGCTGATCAGGCCAAGGCCGTGGAGAGTCAGTGCTGTTTGCCTGGCAGGAATCCCGCGGTCATATGTGGAGGCCCAGGAGGACTACTTACGTCGGGAGGCCAAGCTCTTGAAGCGCGAGGGCACGCCACCGCCCCCACCGCCACCGCGGGACCTGACTGAGACCTACAAGACCCGGCCCCTGGACCCTCTGGGTCCCCTGAAGCTGAAGCCAGCTCATGAGGGCGTGGTAGCGACTGTGAAGGAGGCGGGCCGCTCTATCCATGAGATCCCGCGGGAGGAGCTGCGCCGCACACCTGAGCTACCCCTGGCCCCACGGCCTCTCAAGGAGGGTTCCATCACCCAGGTATCAGGAGCACCGCGAAGCCCAGGGCGGTTCTCATACTGACCCCATTGCATTGGTGCATAAATTGAGGCCCAGAGAGGTTAGCAACTTGCTCTGGGTCACTGATGGCATTTGCGAAACCCAAGTCTTGCGTCCCTAACTCTGTCACTTCGCTGCTCTCAACATCTCTACCCGCACAAGTGCATCAAGAGGCTCCACGGGGGACCTGGTTCCACCCTGGGGCCACTGTCCCCTCCCATGGTCATGGCTTTGACGGGGAAGAGAAAGACAAAACAGCTGGACAAAGGCATCTAGGGAGGGACTGTCTCCTGAGGCCAGGGACACCCAGCGGTGGACCAGAATGGTTCTAGAGAATTCTTTTGAACATTAAGGTGCCACCCCGTTTTTAAGACAGTAACCAAAATATTGGACCCTCCTGAATCCCGGCACTTGGGAGGCTGAGTCAGGAGGATTGGAAGTTTGAGGCAAACTAGACAAAGCAATTCTCTGGCTTAATGCCCTTCCTCAAAGTTTTAACGTTTCACAATAACAAAAACACTGAGTAGAAATTAAGGTCTGGGGCCTAGCTGTACCCAGTGTCCCCAACCCGGCTAAGGCCATGGAATCCTCTCCACGATGTCCTATGCACAGTCCCCTTCTCCGCGGTGCCCTCTGAGACCTGGTAGTGAATGTAATGCCAGTCCTGGACCAGGAGCCACAGCCTGGGGTCACAGGTGCATCTGGCTGTGGAATTCCATAGTGTTGCAGGATGGTGGGGGTCCCGCTGGCTGGGGAAGGTTGTGTTTGCCCGCAGTTGGCCTCACTCTGGATCAGTGCGTGGCTCTGGGGCTGCAGTCAGGCTGAAGCAGGCAGGGCACCCAGCCTGTCGGACATCGTACCCTAGTAGAGAGTCTCTGTCCGTCTGCCCAAGGGGTTGAGACGCCCCATCCTGTGCAGAAGTACAGGAAGGGCGGAGCTGGACAGCCAAGTATAGACCTGCATCCTCCTCCCAGGGCACGCCACTCAAGTACGACTCCGGGGCACCGTCCACTGGCACCAAGAAACACGATGTGCGCTCCATCATCGGCAGCCCCGGCCGGCCTTTCCCGGCCCTGCACCCACTGGACATGATGGCTGACGCGCGGGCTCTGGAGCGTGCCTGCTATGAGGAGAGTCTAAAGAGCCGGTCAGGGACCACCAGTGGTGCGGGAGGCTCCATCACACGTGGAGCCCCGGTCGTTGTACCTGAGTTGGGCAAGCCACGGCAAAGCCCACTGACCTACGAAGACCACGGGGCACCCTTCACCAGCCACCTACCACGCGGCTCACCTGTGACGACGCGGGAGCCCACGCCACGCCTTCAGGAAGGTGAGGGAGGGAGGCTTCCACAGGTGGCCATTTGTGGGAGGGGACAGCTCACTTTCTGCTGGGGACCCTGGCCACTGCCCCCTGTCGCAGCGATCCATCTGCTGCCCTGCCTCCACACTGCATACTCTCCTCCGTTCCCTCTACCAAAATGTTTTAAATCATTTAAGTCAAGGCTGAGGAGCAGGCTCAGTGGCCAAGGACATGCCGCACAAGTGTGAGGACCTAAGTCACTTGTGCACACTCACGCACATCTGTAATCCTCATGCTTCGCAGTGGGATGGAAGTGTCCTGAAGGCCACAGCCCCTGAATGACAGTCCCTGTCTCAGACGTGGCAGAGAGTGAAGACTAAACTTTGAAGTTGTCTTCTGACTCTCTCTTTGTGTCTCTCTGTCACACACACGCACACCGTGGCACGTATGCACTTACACTCATGTACACACACATATGCACACACACACAAATTACAATAGTAATAGTTTCAATGAAGCCTTCCCACTCCCTAGGTACATCTTCCCACTACAGTTGCTGTGGTCTAGAACACCCACATGTGGGGTCCCCTCCACCATTCTGCTTCTCTGATTCCTTCAGCTCAACCCTCCCCTTGACTTCCTCTGCCCTTCTCAGCTCCCTTCCACACATGCAGCCTTTGCGTGTGCTGGCCCTCCATCCAGAAGGCTCCTCCTTCTGTTTCTAGCCAACCCCTGGGTACCCCATGTCCCCCTGTTGAGATGTCAGGGCCTGGGGAGACTCTGGTCACCTCCAGCCATATCCTGTGGCGTTGAGAGATTGTATTCAACATTTCTCTTAAGCCCATGTGTTCCCTACCTTGTCGCCCACCTCCTGCCTGTGATGATGCTTCTTTGGGGTTCCGGGATCTTGTCTGCTTTGTTCTTGGGGTGTTCCCTCTTCTCATCATAGGAACTGCTGGTCTATGATTAATTCAGACTGATGGAATGAATTAATGAACAGTGATCAGGGAATAAATTAATGTTGTCATAAGGAGCAGAGAGGCCGGAGACTCTGGGCCTTCTGACAGCGTAGCCCAGTGGCTCTGCCCTAAGGCTGAGGCCACAGTGACTT
This sequence comes from Peromyscus aztecus, assembly GCA_902168405.1. Lineage (NCBI taxonomy): Eukaryota > Metazoa > Chordata > Mammalia > Rodentia > Cricetidae > Peromyscus > Peromyscus aztecus. The sequence continues at coordinate 27,555 of CABHPQ010168896.1, forward strand.
GTCCCCACAGGCAGCCTTCTATCCAGCAAGGCGTCCCAGGACCGGAAGCTGACGTCGACACCCCGGGAAATCGCCAAGTCCCCACACAGCACTGTGCCCGAGCACCACCCCCACCCCATCTCCCCCTATGAGCACTTGCTTCGGGGCGTAAGTGGTGTGGACTTGTACCGTGGCCACATCCCGCTGGCCTTTGACCCCACCTCCATACCCCGAGGCATCCCTCTGGATGCAGGTGGGTACCCTGGGCCTGTAGACTTGGGGGTCAGTGATGGCTTGGGTGGGACAGTCAGGGTCTGGAGAGTGGATAGTCTGGATAGGTTTAGAGCTGACATCACTAGCAGATTCTAGGGGCTGGGCTGGGCTGGGCTTCACGTTTCTCAGTGGGCTGCTTTTCCTGCAGGACTCACCTGTGCCTTGCAAGTGCGTTAGATGAGGCTCCAGTGTGTGCCATGATGTGGGGCCTTTTTAAAGACTCCTTTGTTAGTGTACCAGGACCTGTATTTTGGTGCATTATGTTGGGGAACGCTTCCCAAAGCATTGACAGCAAACACCCCACATGATCAGGGAGCAAGTCTTAAGCTCTGTGTGTGCGTTGGGGAGGCGTGTGGGTGCACAAAGAGAGGAAGCTGTGGGTGCAGAGGTGGGGAACATGGAGACAAGGCATGGGCCACCTGACCCTCCCTCCCTCCCCAGCCTACTACCTGCCTCGGCACCTGGCCCCCAGCCCCACCTACCCGCACCTGTATCCGCCTTACCTCATCCGTGGCTACCCTGACACTGCGGCCCTGGAGAACCGCCAGACCATCATCAACGACTACATCACCTCGCAGCAGATGCACCACAACGCTGCCTCCGCCATGGCCCAGCGCGCCGATATGCTGAGGGGCCTGTCACCAAGAGAGTCCTCGCTGGCCCTCAATTATGCCGCCGGCCCACGAGGTAAGTTGCCTAGGACCGTGCCCATCCCCAGAGCCTCGTCCTGTGCCTTCCTGTGTTGTGTGCAAAAGATACTAGTGTCCATGTGTATCCTACTCTATGCAAGGTGGGCAGAACGGGCCACGTGGCTGCCACTGAGTGCCTCCCATTGGCTGGGTGGAGTAGGTGGCACATGCTGGCTCCTTGGGGGATGAGGGGAGGTGCCTCGTGCATCAGTTCCCATCCAGCAACTGTGTGAGGAGCAGGCACCCCCTTGCTGTCTTGCACATGGGCCTTTCCTTGTTGTTCTGAGTCCTTGGTGTGAGGTATCTTTCGGCACCCAAGAGATCAGAACACAGGCTAGGCCTGTGTGCTGTCGCCCACCTCTAAGAACTCGGGGTAGAAGCAGGAGGATCAGGAGTTCAAGGCCATCCTCAGCTACATAGAGTTTGGGGCTAGCCTGGGCTACATGAGACACTCTCAATACAAATAACAAAAAAGAAAGAGAAAAGCGTGTGCGGCTGTTCGGAGCACTGGTTCCTAGAGCCTTGGCACAGCCTGGGTCCCTTTGCCTGATTGTTCAGAGATGACCGGGTGGCTCCTGAAGCCACTCTGGGGGTGAGGGCTGAATGCAAGGAGCTGATACTGTAGGACAGGGCTGTCTGCAAGGGGAAGGCAGTGCTTGGGCTCTAGAAATGTTGGTTGAGAGACACTACAGGCCAGAGGCCTGGGGCCAGGCTTGGCAACAGGGAGGGTCTCGGGCTTCACTTTTGGGGACAGTCACCTACAGCTGACCCCCCCCCCCCAACTCCCCACAGGCATTATCGACCTGTCCCAAGTGCCACACCTGCCCGTGCTGGTGCCGCCAACGCCAGGCACCCCTGCCACCGCCATCGACCGCCTTGCCTACCTCCCCACGGCGCCCCCACCCTTCAGCAGCCGCCACAGCAGCTCGCCGCTGTCCCCAGGTGGGCCAGCCAAGTGGGTGGGTGGGGCTGCGCCTCGCTCCTTACGCCCTGCAGGCAAATTCTGGCCCATCGGGCTCTAGCTCAGACTCTGACCTTGGGGTTTCCAGGAGGCCCCACTCACCTGGCTAAACCGACTGCCACGTCCTCGTCAGAGCGGGAACGGGAGCGGGACCGTGAGCGAGAACGAGACAAGTCCATCCTCACGTCTACTACGACAGTGGAGCATGCACCCATCTGGAGACCTGGTAGGGCACCCCAGACCCCGCCCCACCCCCAGGTCCTCACGGGCCACCTGGGCCTGCCCCCTGACTCGGCGGCCTGTCACCAGGTACGGAGCAGAGCAGCGGGGCTGGGGGCAGCAGCCGCCCCGCCTCCCACACCCACCAGCACTCGCCCATCTCCCCCCGGACCCAGGACGCCTTGCAGCAGAGGCCCAGTGTGCTGCACAACACGAGCATGAAGGGCGTGGTCACCTCCGTGGAACCCGGCACGCCCACGGTCCTGAGGTGGGCCAGGTTGGCACCGGGGGGAAACCAGCCTGGGGGGAGGGTACACAGACGGATGTGCTGAGTGGGAGGGGGTTGTGTGGCTGGGCAGATGGGGAGAGGATTGAGCAGACGGCAGGGTTGGTGGGTGGGTGGATGAACGTATTGGCGAGAATGTTGGTGAGAGAGTGGGTAGGTAGGTGGCGTGAACGCAGGTGGAGGGTGGCTCAGAGAAGGGTGTGCCGTGGAGGGTGAGGTGCACAGGTAGCTGGCAGACGGTGGTGGGTAGAGGATGCTTTGTGTAGACAGGTACATGACAGAGCAAGAGGGACAGCTAACTGGGGGGATGGGGCGGAGGGATGGCTGATGGGCGGGCAAATGGGTAGATGTGTGGATATGTGGGAAAGAAGGCAGATGGCTGGGCCAGGTGGGTGACTGAATGGGCTGGAGGGCAGGCAGATGGATGGGTGGCTAGGCGAATGGATAAATGCGTGGATGGACGAATGGGTGGGTGGGTAGGTAGATGAGTAGATGGATGGACAAGTAGACAGACACACAGATGAATGAGTAGATAGATAAGTGGGGGTGGGTGATGGACAACTGGGTGGCGTGTGTGTGAGTGGGTAGGTGGATAATAGACGGGTGGATGAACTGAAATGTATAAAAAGGTGGGTGGGGTAGACGAATGGGTGGATGGATGTGATGGATAGGTGAGCAGATGGATGGATGGGGGGTGTGTGTAAGGTGGGGGTGGACGGGTAGGTAAATGGGTGGATAAACAGATGGGTAGATGAATGGTTGGAAGAGTAGATAACTGGATGGATGGACGGATGGATGGATGGACGGATGGACGGATGGACGGATGGACGGATGGACCGACAGGTGGTGGATGATGGGGTGGGTGCAAGAGTCAGTGGGTGGTAACTAGTATGTAAAGCCCAGGAGTACCAATTTGAAAAAAACAGAACAGGGAGCTTAATGGCTGGCGGCCGGGCCAGTGCCGGGCCAGTGCTGCCCACAGTGGTATCAGAGCTGGTGCTGGGCTGTCGGGCTTCTGCCTGCATGCAGTCAGTCCCACACCTCCAGGCTGATGTGCTCTTGGCTGCCGAGAGGCTCGGCTTCTGTGTGCCAGCTTCTAGGAGTGCCTCCTGCTGGCTCTGCTTGGGTTTCCTGCCCTCTGCTCGCTCACCTCGGTCACATCTGGCCATGTGGCAGCAGCTGCCCTTGGAAGAGAATAGTCTGTCTTTTCCTGTATGGGTTGTTGTCCTCTAAGAAGCTCCCCGACCCTTGCCTTAACTGGTGCTGTATTTTCAGGGTCTGGGATGGTGCTTGGCACCTGGTAGGGCTCAGTGAAAAGCTGTGTGGGCATAAGGAACTGAATGGGGCCAGCACAGGTCAGTCAGGAGAGCAGGATTATTCTGGGAGTCTCAGGGAACATGAGCATCTGTTAGTCATAGGCCGCAGGGACTCCAGTGGGGTGAGGTAGTCGTTCCCTGGCCTGCACTGTCTGAACCTATCTGTTCCCTTCCAGGTCCACCTCCACCTCTTCGCCTGTCCGCCCAGCTGCCACATTCCCACCTGCCACCCACTGCCCACTTGGTGGCACCCTTGAAGGGGTCTACCCTACCCTCATGGAGCCCGTCCTGCTACCCAAGGAAACCTCTCGTGTTGCCCGGCCTGAGCGGCCCCGTGTGGACACTGGTCATGCCTTCCTCGCCAAGCCCCCAGCCCGGGAGCCTGCCTCCTCACCCAGCAAGAGCTCTGAGCCCCGATCCCTAGCACCCCCCAGCTCCAGCCACACAGCCATCGCCCGCACCCCAGCAAAGAGCCTTGCACCCCACCATGCCAGTCCGGACCCGCCGGCGCCTGCCTCGGCCTCAGATCTGCACCGGGAAAAGACTCAAAGTAAACCCTTTTCCATCCAGGAATTGGAACTCCGTTCTCTGGGTAAGACCACCCTGACAGCGGCCACGTTCATAGACGCAATAATCACGCGTCAAATTGCTCACGAAAGGGGGCCGCGAGAAGGAGGTTCGCTGGCCAACGACTCCCCTGGCGACGGTAAGACATCCGGCCCGCCGCCTGCCCACCCCATCTGTGGCCTAAAGATATTTTCAGATCTTTGCTTTTAATTTTTCCCCCCTTTTTTGGTTGGTTTTGGTATTTTGTTTTGAGCTCATCCCCGTCAGTTCGCACGCGTGGTGACTCCAGCCCACACGGGCGCCTCATCGTTCGCACATCCCTTTCATCATGAGTTTTTTTTTTTTTCCTTTTTCTTTTTTCTTTTTGGATTTTTTTCGCCTTTTTTCTTTTAATGAATGGATCTGTGGTTTGGACTCCGACCGCGCCTCCCATCTCCCGCCACCACCTACCTGCACCTTCGTATAGGGGGGGTGGGGATGTGGGGGCTGCCAGCTGACTGGGCTGCCACTGTCTGTGGAGGAAGTTAAGGCAGGGAGTGAGGTGGGAGAGAAGAGGGAGAAGGCTATCCCGGAAGGCTGGGTGTCCGCCTCTCCTTCCCACGCCAGCACACACCCGAAAGAGAATGAAGCTTCTCTGTGCTGGGTCAGGGACTGGGGCTAGGCCGAGGCAGGGGACCCGGTGTTGCTCCAATCTGAGCCCCCACCCCACCCCACCCACCCCTGCACACATGCACCCACCCTCCCATTTCTCCACTACCACTAGTCTGTTTCCCCCACCCTCGCCCCCACTGCCCACGCCAGACCCCCACAGTCCTTTGGGAGTGTCTGTGCATGTGGGCCGACCTCCCATCACTCGCCATTCCTCCTCCCTGGCCACCCCTAGGCTGGTATCGTCCCCTGCCATCTTGAAGCCCAGCCAGTGTGGAGGAATGGCTGGGAGACAGCCAGTACCTCAGCCCAAGCCCACGCCACATTCTAACTCCCGCCCACTTGTTCCAGGTTACCACAGTGGCGCTGGCTACAGCCCCGACGGGGTGGAGCCCATTAGCCCTGTGAGCTCGCCCAGCCTGGCCCACGACAAGGGACTCTCCAAACCGCTGGAAGAGCTGGAGAAGAGCCACCTGGAAGGGGAACTGCGGCACAAGCAGCCAGGTGACACCCGGGAGAGCAGCGATGGGGAAACTGAGGCGCGTCTCCCTGCTGTCCTCAGCCCCTGACAGCTCTGTTGTGTCCTCAGGCCCCATGAAGCTCAGTGCGGAGGCTGCCCACCTCCCACATCTGCGGCCGTTGCCTGAGAACCAGCCCTCGTCCAGCCCACTCCTCCAGACCGCCCCAGGCATCAAAGGTCACCAGAGGGTGGTCACCCTGGCTCAGCACATCAGTGTAAGTTCCTTCCTGCCCCAGCCACTGGGAGAGCTAGTGGACAAGAGGGTGACGTCCCGGAGTCAGAGAGGTGTTAACTAACGTTCTGTGGCCGCCACACCCAGTCCTTTGGGGGCCATCACCATAAGATCCACATAGGGATGCCTACCCAGGTCAGGGTTCTGCCCTACCCTACTTGGAAGGTTCTGGCAGGATGGCCCCTGACCTGCCCCCTCTCCACAGGAGGTCATCACACAGGACTACACACGCCACCACCCACAGCAGCTCAGCGGCCCCCTTCCTGCCCCTCTCTACTCTTTCCCTGGAGCCAGCTGCCCTGTCCTGGATCTCCGCCGCCCACCTAGCGACCTCTACCTCCCACCCCCCGACCATGGCACCCCAGCCCGGGGATCTCCCCACAGTGAAGGGGGCAAGAGGTAAGGATGTACTCACATCTACATCAGATGCTGGCTGAGGGACAATTGGGTGGGGTGAGCTCAACAGGGTGTTGGGTTGATGGGAAACTGATGTTCAGGGAAGCGAAAGCTCACTAAGGTCCCAGAACCAGCACAAAGTAGGGTGCCAGCTGAGTACCCTATAAATACCAACTCAGCCAGGGGTCAGATGTACCACTCCCATTTAGCAGATGGGGAAACTGGGGCATAGAGAAGTGAATTACCATCCTATACCATGCACACACACTCTTCTCTTGGCTGGGCCTTAGGCTCAGGAGCAGAGCAAGGCATCTGAGAGGAGTGCGATTTGAGGGGCGCAGATACAGACAGTGGGATCTTTAGGGGACAGTGAGGTCCTGGCATGGGCGTCTCATCAGGGTTTACAACATGTCCACCCTGGACAGCGCGGCATCGTGGCACACACCTCTAAGCATAGGAGAGGGAGCACTGGGAAAGCAGAGGCAGGAGGATTGTGAGCTTCAGGCCAGCCTGGACTGCACAGCAAGACCCCGACTCAAAATAAACAAAAGCTCGTGAGTGTTAGATTATTTCAAAAGAGCTCCTCCCATGGCCCGATCTCAACAGCCCACTGGGGTCTCCATGCCTCAGGTGCCACCATCCGGCCATTCACAGGGAAAGGTGCAGAGCCCTGCCTTACAGTGGAGCGCTGCTGTGGGCAGTGGGGGTCCCCTCTGCGGGGAAGAACTCTGCCCTCGGCTGAGATGCTATCTCCATCAGGTCCCCAGAACCCAGCAAAACATCAGTCCTGGGCAACAGCGAGGATGGCATTGAACCCGTGTCCCCACCAGAGGGCATGACCGAGCCAGGACACCCTCGGAGCGCTGCATACCCACTGCTGTATCGGGACGGGGACCAGGGGGAGCCCAGGTACCCATGGCACAAACCCTGCCCCGAGGTGGCAATGGCGGTTCCATGTCCACCCAGGGCCTCAGACCTCTCGCGTGGAGGCTGATAAACCTTCAAGGGGCTTCAGTGGCAGCACCCCGACCCATTCTGTCACTTGCTGGAGATTTAAGAATAAGCTGGACCAGACAGGGTTGGGTGGACGGGGACATGGTGGGACAGGCCTCCATCCTCAGGGCGTGTGTGTTCTTGGGGCTTCTTGTGTCAAAGCTAGCTGTAAGAGGTCCTTGGGGCAACTCATAGTACACCTGGGAGGTTCACAGGCTAGCCCAAGCCAAGGCTAAGTACAGACCCCAGCAGGCCTGGGATGGTCTTTGGTATCTCGCTTTGACCCAAGTGGTGAGCTCTCGCTTGCTAAAGGCTTGCTAGCGAAGTGCCCAGCCTGCTGACCCCGGGCATCTCCTGCTCCCTGCAGAATGGGCTCCAAGTCTCCAGGCAACACCAGCCAGCCGCCAGCCTTCTTCAGTAAGCTGACTGAGAGTAACTCCGCCATGGTGAAGTCTAAGAAACAGGAGATCAACAAGAAACTCAACACCCACAACCGGAATGAGCCAGAATACAGTAAGGGGGAGGGGGGGCAGGGCTGGAGCCGGCACCGGGAGGGAGCTAATACTCTACCCCCCACCCCCACCCCAGAGGAGCCTGACATTCTGCCAGTGGGTACTGACTGGCTCAGCATGTAGCACCACAGTAATACCCTGCACACAGTAGGCGCTCAGTGAAACCTGTACAAACAGCCGGGTACCATAAAACACAGCACATTGATTGCTCCAGGTTTGTGCCACAGACGTGGTGCCTTTTACCAGGACTGGTGTGGGTTGACAAGGATTCTTGTCCTTAGCTCAGGGTCACGTGGACCAGATCCTTAGGAGAATGCACTGCCAAGTGACAAGTGAGGGCTTTGCACGGTCCCCTCCCACCGGTAGTTCCCTTCCTGGGTGGCTTGGACAGATGGGTAAGGCTATTCCCTTCTGGAGCTAGACTGTAGAAGCCCTTCCAGGTAGCACAAGCCTAGGCTGGTGACCAACAGCCAGAATAAGCCTGGAGCTCAGTAGGTTCCTAGTTGTGCCCAGACATTCAGCTCAGACTGTCCAGGGCACAGGTAGGGTTGCAGATCGTCTAGGACCTGTGAGCTCAGCCTTTCGTCCCTTGTCACCCCGCTCTAGATATTGGCCAGCCTGGGACGGAAATCTTCAACATGCCCGCCATCACCGGAACAGGTAACCCTCCTGCGTGTCCGCATAGCAAGCTCTCTTCCCCAACTGCTGACTTGGGAACAAGGAATCTTAGCCAGTTCAAGTTTGGCCCCTCCTCCTGGCCTCTGGACCCAGAGTGACAGCACAGGCCAGCCTAGAGTCCTCCCATGGGAGGAGTTTCTGAGGTTCGAGGCCAGGGTCCCTCAAGTGCTCAGTGGCTGTCATGTCACCTGGAAACGCTTGCCTATTTGCTGGTGCTGTCACCAGGTGTGAACAGGTGGATTGGGCTTGGGGTGCACACAAGCATCTCTCAGACTAAAGTCTCCCTCTGGGGAGGCCGTCAGGGAGCGTCAGCCTTTTTCTAAACCAAATGCTGATACAGAACAGGAAGACGGGTTTGTGGCAGAAATCGCAGGCTTTCTGTATGGTGCTTGGAACTTAGAGTGTCTTGGGGGTTGGAGGAGCTCCAGGGTCCTGACCAGGGCCCACATGGTTATAATTGTACTGCCCCTATGGGAAAAAACTGGGTGGGACCCAATGGACTTGGTGACATCTGAACTAGGATTGAGTGAGGCGCAGGGGTGCCTTTGGGGACATGCACTCCATGCCGGAGGAACAAGGGAGGGTTGCTGACCTTTCATGCCTGTGTGGAGCCTTGGGTCCTCCAATAAGGTGGCCAGACACACCCTTGGGGACATTTCCAGAGGACCACAGGAACCGCAAAACCAGGAGTGAGGGTAGCGGGGGTTGCCTGGCTGGGAATGTCCCAAGCCCAGAAACATACTGGGCACTTTGCTGAGCCTCAGGCAGAAGGAAACTTTGATCGAGGCAGTAATGTGGTTGGAAATGTTTCTAGAATGTTCTAAATCTTGGTGTAGGTGCTAGACACCAGGTATATGTATCTATAGAAATTCATGGGGTGATACAGTGATTTGTGCTAAAGTTGTCCCATGTGTACACATGCGCACATGTGTACCTAATCATAAATTCCCCTTAAATGTTAGTTCTCAAAGACATGTTTCCAGGCCTAGCCTGTGACACTAATACACTGGCGGAGATACATGGAGAAAGTCATGCCTGTGCCCAGTGCCATTGAGCATCAGGAGGCTCCCCTCTGTCCCCCTCCTCCGCCCTCTGGATGTGGAGGAGTAGTTGGGCTTGTTTATTTGCCTTTTTTTTTTTTTTATTATTATTATTATCGTTTACCCCATTGGAAGTTCAGCTTTTTTGCTCAACCCTAACAAAGCTACCTGGTGCCGTGAGTAGCCTTGGCTCTAAGCTTGTCTGAGACCCGAGGGAAGGAGAGAAACAAGCCTCGGCTGACTGTCCCTCACATCCTCAGGAGCCCGGCTAGTTTACAAACTAGACTTGCCAGCATGTTGGGCCGTGTGGTTTTTCAGAAGGCTCAGGCAGCCTGGAGGTTCACGGGGTACCACAGAATGGCCTGTGGCAATTGTAGATGTTTGTGTTTTGGTTGGTGGTGGTGATTTGAGGTTTTTTTTTTTTTTTTTTGTTTTTTTTTTTTTTTGGGGGGGGGGATTTGTTTGTACAGTTTGGGGTGAGGTTGGTTTGGTTTGGTTTAGTGGTTGTTATTTGTTTGTCTGGCTTTGGGGGAATTCTGTTGGTATTTGGGATAGAAGCGAGGACCTTGTACTCAAAAAGCAAATGTCCTGACCCAGAACGACAGTCCAACCCTCTTTGAGTCAAGGTTTCTCTTAAGTTGTGCAGGCTAGCATTGGTTGGACTAAACTCACTCTGTAGACCAGGCTAGCCTCAAGCTTGTTATCCTCCTAAGTAGCTGGGGTTCCAGACCTGCTAATCAGGCTCCAGCCCTCAAGAGGTTCTGGAAGCATCCTGAAACACTGAAGAGACATATGCCCAGCCTAGCATTTGCAAAAAGTCCCAGAGCACAGTTCAGGGTTGGGGGGCGGGGACCGAATAGAGAGGGTCCACAGAGGCTCAGCGGAGACAACAAGCATCTCTCAAGGCCACTTCGTTGATTTGGCCTCTCTCCTTGTCGTGGGGCCGGGCCGGCCGGGGCTGGAGTGGCCTTCACTTGTCCAGCGCTGTCCTGTCCTTGCACGCACATAACTGCATGGCTGCGACCCCCACCCTCGTGCCCAGCTCTGCGCCTTTCTCCTCGGGCTCCTGTGGGGAGAGATGGGGCAGGGGAGGCAAGCGCAGCTTGGGGGATCGGGCAAAATGAGGTCCCTAACCCCTTGAGGAAAAGGGGACAGCAGGGGTCCTCTGGTCACCCACCCTCTCCACATCCCTTCCTAGAATCCACCCACCAGAAGACCTTGGCTGGATTTCTATCCTCCCCCCCCCCCCCCCTCGTCCTCAGCACCGAGCTCTGGCTTGACTCAGTGGTCCAGGCAGTCTCCTTAGGCCACCCACTCATAGTTAAAACAAAGTAAACAGCTTCCGCTGGGATTGGGGTACACAGAGGGCTTCTGATTTCCTGAGGACAGTAAATGGGGCTGGGGACCCTCTAGCTGCCCCAGACCCCCTCCCTGGAACAGCCATGAGCTGCAGGGGCAGTCAGGAACCCCCATCAGCACCCTGGAGGCTGGAGGGAGGAAGGATGCTCTGCCGATGTGTGCTCACTGTGTCTCTCTCTCTCTCTCCTCCCTCCTCTTTCTCTCTTGCGACCCTCTGGCTCCCTGGCCCCGGCCCCCGTGTGTCCGTCTGTCTGTCTCTCTCCCAGGCCTTATGACCTGTAGAAGCCAGGCGGTGCAAGAACATGCCAGCACCAACATGGGGCTAGAGGCCATTATTAGAAAGGCACTCATGGGTAAATATGATCAGTGGGAAGAGCCCCCGCCGCTCGGCGCCAATGCTTTTAACCCTCTGAATGCCAGTGCCAGTCTGCCCGCTGCCGCTATGCCCATAACCACTGCTGACGGACGGAGTGACCACGCACTCACCTCGCCAGGTCTGCAGGCCTGCCCCCGCCCGCCCGCCCGCCCGGCTGTGTCCCTCCCCACCCGGTGTCGTTAATCCTCTCACCTCCCCCCTCGAGCTTGGGAGCCTATGACCTTATTTTTGTGCGTGTTTGATATCGAGTTTGCTAATCGGAAGCTGGTCCGACACCCCGTGTTGTGGGGGGCGCCTCCCTCGCCCCCAGCACCGCCGCTTCTCCCATGCTCACACTGCTACCCACGTCCTGCCCCCTCCTCCCCTGCTGCGTGGACAGGGATGGCAGTGGCCAGGCCCACCACATGTGGCCAGGGCTGCTGCGGGGAGTCTAGTGTGCGCATGACCCCTCAAGGGTCAGGCAGCCCGTGGTCAGCTCCCGCTTTGCCAATGTGTTAGCAGTTGCCATTCCCAAGCACAGGCACAATCACAGAGGTGCTCTGCTGTCCACTTCTCGGGCCAGGCCAGCCTCGGGGTCTGGACCTCTCAGCAGAGGCCTTCAGGGCCATCTTGAGCAGTGTCTGTCATTCATCCAAGATCTGATGCTTCTCAAGAGGGGGCACAGTCCTGGTGGGGACACCTAGGAGACTAGTCATCAATCTCCCTCACAGGAATGTGCCTCTATTCCCCATGCCAGGGGCTGGCCATCTGGGGGACTCCTGGTAGTCCCCTGGCTCAGGATTTCTCACACTAGCTTTCTGTCTTGGAGCCCTAGGAGGCAGGTGGCTCCCCAAGGCCAAAGTCATCCCCCCTACCCCCCTGCCCCTCCTCAGTGCTGGTGTGGGTGCCTTGCTGTCCGTCAGCACCATCTAACTCGACCCCTCCTTCCTTTGTCCCCTGCAGGTGGCGTCGGGAAAGCCAAGGTCTCTGGCAGACCCAGCAGCCGAAAAGCCAAGTCGCCAGCCCCAGGCCTGGGGTCCGGAGACCGGCCACCTTCCGTCTCCTCAGTCCACTCAGAAGGGGACTGCAATCGCCGAACACCACTCACCAACCGCGTGTGGGAGGACCGGCCCTCATCTGCAGGTGAGTGTGGGCCAGGGTAGGGATGTAGACGTGGGGTGACCCCGGCTCTCCAGGGGAAGGTGGTCGGTCCCTGGTACCCCTCCTAGCAAGGAAGGGTGTAGGAAGCAACAGACCAGAGGATCCTGCACAGCTGGCCATACCGGCTGGTCATGCGAGGGAGCCTGGCCTCCTTTTATAAGCCTGTCGAGCACTGAAGGGTTTTGATGGGAAAGCAGAAGGCAGTAAAAGACCAGAAGGAGAAATGGAGAGGTTACCACGGTATAAGCAAAAAGTGGCAGGGCTGTGCAGCGAAGAGGCAAAGGGAGAGGGCCAGTTTTGAGAAACCTCCAGAGATAGAGTGTTGAATGGTACTGGCCCAAGCGGCCCAGACTCTGGCTTCTAGTGTGACAGACAGGGTCCTGGGGTAGTCACATGGCTTGCAGAGCCTTCTCCAGCGCTCTCCCGTCTTTCCCACAGGGTCCACGCCGTTCCCCTACAACCCTCTGATTATGCGGCTACAGGCAGGTGTCATGGCCTCCCCGCCCCCACCCGGCCTCGCCGCAGGCAGTGGGCCCCTGGCCGGTCCCCACCACGCCTGGGACGAGGAGCCCAAGCCACTGCTGTGTTCACAGTATGAGACACTCTCGGACAGCGAGTGACTCCAGATTGGAGGGGAGCGGTGCCAGGTCCCTGCACGAGGCAGAAGCAGCCCAGCATGGAGCAGGCAGCTGCCAACTGTCCCCACTGAGGAAGGAGCCCCTGAGTCTGCCTGCGCGTCCATCCGTCCGTCCACCCATCTGTCCATTCAGAGCTGGCATCCTGCCTGTCTAAAGCCTTAACTAAGACTCCCGTCCTGGGCTGGCCCTGCGCAGTGTCTTACTCAGGGGATGTTTACCTGGTGCTCGAGAGGGGAGTGGACAGGAGGGGAGAACAGCGGGCCCGGAGGGGTACAGCGATCATGTGTCAGTTGCACGCGTGCATCTGGGGCAGCGGGGACCCAACGCAGGATGACCAGTCACCTCCACGCCACTGCCTCGCCCCTTAACGCATTTGGAACCAAAGTCTAAGCTGAGCTTGTGGCCCCGCCCTCCCTGTGCCCCCAGCCCGCTCGCTCGCGCTCTGGACAGACGTTCCCAGCTTCTCCTGCCCCAATGCTGTCATCGCAGTCCCCAAAGGCCACCCGGCCCACAAGACTGGGAGCCCATCAGACCAGGTGGGTGCACAAGGGTCCAGGCGTGGCCCGGGGCACGGACGTTTGTAGGAACTGGACTGTTCCCGGCCGTCGCTGTGGCGATGGGAGGGAAGGCAGGTGTAAATGGTGTTGGCTTACAGGGTATATTTTTGATACCTTCAATGAGTTAATTCAGACGTTTCACACAAGGAAGGACTCACCCGTGTTACTGCTGCTGCGCTTTGGTCTCTGCTTACCGTTCCAGAGGCGTGTGCCGGCCAAGGCGGTGACCCAGACACGCAGGACTGGGGGGTAGGGGCGCCGGCACACAGCCCTGCACCCTCCCTCCTCCCTTCCTTGGGCAGAATGGACTTGATGCATATTCTGTGGCCGCCATCTGTGCACGGCGGCATTCTGTCATTTACATATGTTGTTCCAATTAAAAAGCAAATCATACTCAAGTCACAAAGTTTCCACTCTGCTTCTCACTGGACAGCAGGAGCCAGGGCCGAAGGACCGTAGCAGGTGACTCCAAGAGTCAAGGGAATGTTCCCTCAGCAGTGAACATTGACCCCAAGTAGAGTGCCACCAGAGGGCATCCAGTGTTCGCGGCTGTGGGGAAGCCACCAGGTACTTGTATCATAGAGGTGGTGTTCACACCTATGGGGAGCCCGTGGTCATTGTACAGGGGTGTTCATACCTGTGGGGAAGCTGCAGGGTATTCACATCCTGGTGACTCTGTGGGGCATTTGTGCCTGGAGTAAGGGCGTGGAGCATTCACACCTGTGGTGAAGATACGGGTATTTGCACCATGTGGAGGGGAGTTGAGTAGTTGAGCCTGTGATGAGGTTGTGGGATGTTCACACCTGTGGTGTCAGGCATTCACACCTGTAATGGGAGCGTAGTGTGGATGCTGGTGTTGAAGGTGGCAGGTACGCTCACTCATGGCGACAGTGTGCGTCATCTACGTGGTGAAGATTACTGTTGTTGTAGACATCGGGGTCCTTACCTGTGGCGAGGCCTCGGGTGTCCCTGCTTATGAGTGTAAATGTCCAGCAGTTACACCTGCAGGGGAGGGTGTGTGTCTGTCACACCTGTGGGGAGAGTGTGTGTCTGTCACACCCATGGGAGAGTGTCAGTCATACCTGTGGGAGGGTGTCTTTCACGCTTGTGGGGAGGGTATGAGTGTCACACCTGTGGGAGGGTTTGTGTCTGTCACACCTGTGGGGAGAGTGTGTGTCTGTCACACCTGTGGGAGGGTTTGTGTCTGTCACACCTGTGGGAGGGTTTGTGTCTGTCACACCTGTGGGGAGAGTGTGTGTCTGACACACCTGTAGGTGACTCTTGTTTCTTGCTGTGGACTATGTTACCTGATCCTGCTCTTTATGTCAGTAGTGAGTATTTTGGGGCTTGACCAAAATGGCCAACCCCACCTACCTCTTTGTATAAAATGATGCTTCCTCCTTGGTGTCTGTTTCAGTCAAGGTCCTCTAGAACAGCGGTTCTCAACCTCCCTCATGCTGCGACCCTTTAATATAGTTTCTCATGTGGTGGTGACCTCAACCATAAAATGATTTTCGTTGATGCGGTTTTTTACTACTGTTATGGATCATAATGTAAATATCTGATATGCAGGATAATCTGATATGTGACCCCTGTGAAAGCGTTGTTCAACCCCAAAGGGGTCACAGCCCACAGGTTGAGAACCTCTAGAGGAATATGTATCAGGATTTATTAAGAATAAGCTTTTTAAGAATATTTTTATTATTTTTTATATGCATTGATGTTTGATCTGTATATACATTTGTGTGCCACATGCATTCCTGGTACCTGTAGAGATCAGGCTGGAGTTACAGGTGGTTGTGAGCCATCAATGTGGGTGCTGGGAACTGAACCTGGGTCCTCTGGAAGAGCGGCCAGTGCTCTTCACCACTGAACCATCTCTCCAGCCCCTTAAGTTAGCATTAAAATAGTAACCACAGACCGGGGCGGCGGTAGTGCACGCCTTTAATCCCAGCACTCAGGAGGCAGAGGCAGGCGAATCTCTGCGAGTTCAAGGCCAGCTTGGTCTTCAGAACGAGATCCAGGACAGGCACCAAAACAACACAGAGAAACCCTGTCTCAAAAAACCAAAAAAAAAAAAAAAAGAAAGAAAGTAACAACAGGCAAACCCACCCGCGATGTTAAGAACTAAGTAGTTTAGCTTTTGGTCTTTTAGCCTCAACATTTGGAATTGTCTCAGAACAGCTTGCCTGTCACTTGGGGTAGGGGGTGCTGACCCTTAGTTACCGAATCCACAAGGCAGCATGCATCTGTAGTTGCAGTCTGGCATCTGGGAGCCCAGAAGTGCTAGAGTGCTGCTGTTCCTATTGCACAATGAAGGCTTAAAAACCCTGGTTTTCCTGGGAGTCAGCAGGGCAGGGCCATTGAGCAAAGCAACCTGGGGAGCAGAGGGCGAGAGGATCTTCCTCCTGACAAATGCTTTGTATCTGGCTGCTGCCTAAAGGTACCACCCAGCATCAGGGTGGGCCTTCCCACGTCAGAGTCTTCACGCCAGGCTTCTCTGCTCATCCAATTTGTGACAAGGTGACATTAAAACCAACCATAAGAGTTCCCTCCCACAGCAGAGCTGAGACGGCTTACGGGCTCTGCCTCAGCCTTGAACCTGCGGCCTGGCGCCCTTCACACCCGCACATGCTGTCTGCACAGAGGAGCCCTGCTGGGTCACCCAGGCCTGCTCTCCCCTAGCCTGTCCTGCACCACCTGTCTCTAGAGCTGGTTTGAGGGTTGGTCGGCAAGGGCATCAGAGAGACATCTTTTGGCCACTGGGTGCTGGAGGCATGGGGGACTTCCTGAGTACAGGGGTGGGATGTTAGGCCTCTGGTGCCCACTGCCTAACTAACTCAAGAGAGGAGACAGCCTTTGCATTCAGCTTCCCAACACTGACTTGGGCTGAGCTCACTCGGCCTCCCCCTGCAGCTGGCAGGTTTGGGTGCCACAGCCTGGGGATGGTACTGGCTGGAGCATGGTGGCCAGAGGTCACCCACTCAAAGAGTTTACACATCTGGCAGAGCCACGAGCTCAGCCCTGCCTCGCACCACACTCCCGCCAAGGTGTCTGCCTTAGACTAGGAAGTCAGCCTCGCCCCGATCCTCAGCTCAGAACCCGGGCAGCCAAGGATGCTGTGACAGATGGTCCCAAGAATGAAACCCACCTTGACTCTGCTGGCAGGTGAGTGGGTGTGCCTGAAGGAAAGAGATTCCATGGCAGAGAGCAGCCAGGGGGGATCCAAAGCAGCCACACCTCCCCTGGGCAGGGGTCTGGCCAGGAAAGCTCAAGGGGGAGTGGAGAGGATGTGGGCCACGGGAGGTGGGTATTGCTGACCCCAGCGCCAGCCACCTGGGGTGTCTGAGCTGGAGTGGGGAGAGGCCTTTGCATCCTCCGGGGGCTCTGAGTTCTTCCGTGAACTCCAGGAGCGTGGTGGGAGCCACCACGCAGGTCTGAGCTGAGCACAGGGGCCTCAACCTGTGTCCAGAGTACAATACGGAAGCCAGCAGCCAGGTGGCGCTATGAGGCCTCCCCCTGGACCTAGCCAGCTCTACCTGGACAGACAGGTTGTTTTCCCCGCACCAGCTCACTGGTGTGGTGGCCCTGGACTGCTACCAGACTCGAGCTGGTGCGAGCCCAGCCCTGTCTCTGCCTCTCAGGCCTGAAGCCATGTCTGTCCCTTGTCTGTTTCTGAGGCCCAGACCATGACCGAGGCATGGAGGCAGAGCTTGTGGCTTCTGTGCGCCCTCTTTGTCTCCTATCTGTGAGCAACTTGTCCTCACTCCATCTTTAAAATGGAGGCTCACGTGACTTCCCTCATCCTTGACTCCCAGGAAGATCCTTTAGACAAACAGAAGTCCCAACTGGGGGCACACCCTTCTCTAGGGACTCCCAGGTTCTCTGCTCTGGGTCTCTTAACACAGAGAGAGCTATTCTTGCATTAGGCCAGATATAATGTGACCCCCTTGCCCAAAGGAGAGCTCTGTCCACAAGGCGGACGTGCCCTGGTTCCCTGAACGTGACTCAGGAACCACACAGACCAGGGCAGTCAGGCGGACTTCCTGGAAGTGACCAGCCTTGAAGAAAACAGCCTATGTGAGCAAAGCAGGAGGTGAGCAAAATGTGAGGAGGTAAGGCCTAGCCAGAGACAGCTGGGAACCAGGGTGCGGACCAGGCCTTTGTGAGAAAGGCCACGGCTGGTTTTCCAAATTGTTTTGGGCTCGCAGCAGTGATGAGGAGGGCGGCGAGGAAGGATGGGGCCAAGCTCGAAATGGAGCACTCTCCAAGGTAGGTCAGCCAGACTCGAGGGCAAGCGGTGTGGTGAAAGGCCCCTCAGCGGCCACTAGACGCTTGGGGGCGTCTCTCCACCGGACTGCCTGTCTACAGAACGGGTGTGGTGGGAACGGAAGCCTTGCCCCACTCGGGGGCAATGCTCTTTCTCGGCTGTGGACAAGACAAAGGTACGGGGCGTTTGGGGTGCCGGGGTGAGGGGAGAAAGCCACACGTGGCTTGTGTGGGACAATGACACATGCCCCTCATCCTTGGCAGCGGGTCCCAGGATCCGAGGCCATGCCAGATGAAGCCAAAATGGCCGACAGAGGCTCCTCACTTAATTGGTATTGGTTCTCCAGGGAGCTGTGGGGGCCTAGGTGTCAGCTCCATCAGAACGTCTGGAGTCCCCAGCCCATACCTTTCCCGGGCACTTTTTCTCCACTCCTTGTGGGGGCACTGTGACCACAGGGGACCAAGGCTCTCTATTCCTGCCTAGGGAGGAAGTGGGGGGGGGGGGGGGGGGAGAACTTGGGGGGGAAAATGGCGTTTATCAAATTGACTCCAGGCGGGGGGGGCTACAGATGCCCCCCCTCCCCATTTTGCAGCATAAGGAAGTTAACCTGCAAACTGGGCATGGTGGGCACGCGCCTTTGATCCCAGCACTTGGGAGACAGAGGCAGGCGGATCTCTGTGAGTTCAAGGACAGCCAGGGCTACATAGTGAAACCCTGTCTTTAAAAAAAAAAAAACAAAAAAACAAAAACCAAAAAGGTGCCTACAGGCACTGGGCATTTTCCAATTATTGCCAATCTTAGCACCCTGGGAGCAGGTGCCACCCTAGGGCCACTGTAGGGTCTTCCCTCCCTGGTACTGGGAGGCCAAGTGAAAGACCCTTTAACAAAGCACCCTAGGGCAGGGCAACTTGGAACATGACCTTTGGGTGGAGAGCCCCAAGGGCTGGAACAGGATCTACCCAGACCTGGCACCCCATTCTCCCTATCTCCAGGTCCCTTGGGTGACCACAGGATAGGTAAACCACTGAGGAGGGATACTTGGGGTGTGAGGCTTCCCCAAGCTCTCCACATTGTAAGCTGGCAGCCTGGGGACCCTATATTCTCAAACAGGTAAGAGCCGTTAGTGTAGAAAGCCAGTTGTGGCTTGTGACTGTGGATTGGTGGTCGGGCCCTTGCCTGGTACACATGAGGCTCTGGGGGCAAGAGGCAGAGGCTGGGACCCATGGAGCCTCTAGTTCCTCTCAGTCCCTCAGGAGCAGGGGAGCCAGGGTCCCTCAGAGAGTAATATTAAGTGGGAGGAAAAGTGGGGTTCCCCTACCCCATCCCAGGGGCACCTAGAAATGGAAGACATCCTGGCTGTGTATGTTTTATTAAGATAAGTCACCAATTTCTCAAGTTCTTTACCCAGGAGGCACCTCTGAGAAGCTGTATAGACAGAAGGGAATCTATCAGTCATTTGGGTTCTGTTTGCCCCACGAAGGGTGTCCCTTCCCTCCACTGGCCACCACAGGGGCAGCAGGCAGGTTTCCAGCTACTGGAGACTTGAGGCCAGAAGGACATCTCTCAGTGGACGTGTGGGGGGAGTCATTTTAGCCTGGGCACCATGGGGCAGCATCAGGTGGTGGGCAAGAGCCAAAACCATGGCTCTCCTTCACCGCACCACAGATGCAAGGGTGAGCCTGGGTGCTCAGAAACTGTGATATCTTACCAGGGTCCATCCTAGGTAAGAACAGGAGACCAAGAGAAGCTGCCCCGCTTTCTTGAGGTTCCGATCCCGGCTACAGACTCAAGTCCAGAGCCGGCCCATAGGCAGGGGCTGGCAATGTCCTATCAGCTTTGAAGCCTCCCTGGCCACCTGCCAGAAAGCTAGTCAGGAATGCGTCTTGTGAGGACCCTTGGGACTGCCCTGGAGGGCTGTGCCCTGGACAGCCTGAGGCCACAGTCTGTGCCAGCTCAGCCCAAGGAAAGCTGGTTCAGCCCTCTGCACTTGGGGTTCTCAGCTGGAACCAGCATATTTGAAGGGCCTGTTTTGGAAACGACCCTCTCTGAGAACAAGGTTAGGAACCAGGCCACTACTGAGGCTGGGTCCTCTGTGCCCTGTGGTACACAGGGCTGTCTCTGCCTCGAGGGCACACCAGGACATGCTTGGCCCTGATCTTGTATTGGCCCTGCCCATCCAGCCTGGCAGCTATAAAAGGTAATGAAAGATGCATTCACAGAATCCTCTAGGCTGGAGCTCAGGCCCAGCCTGTGGTGGGGACAGGCTGCCAGAAGCAGCCGCCTGCTCATTTGTCCAGGCCACGGGGCTCTGTGTCTCCTCCTGGGACCCAGGTTCTAGGCCGAGCCCCCGTCCATCTTCCTGGGACCTCTCCCGGACTCTGCTCCCTCTGCCGCCAAGCCTGGGCTCCTCAGAGTACGTCCGGGCGGTGGGAACTGGGCGCGGGGTCTCCGCACCGTTGCAGCTGCAGGCTGGAAGCGAACCAGTGGCGGGGCTGGCCTAGGCTGCAGTGCAGCGTGGTGCGGAAGGAGCTGCGGGCCAGCTTGGGGAAGATGATGGCCGTGCTCCCGAAGCGCAGGGCGCGCGGGCGAGGCTCCAGGGTCAGCTGGCTGCGGTAGCTGCGCCACGTGCAGTTGGGTGCCGCCACGATGGTCTCACTGTAGGCCGTGACCGTGGGCACCGGAACGTAGAAGATCTTGTCGCGGAAGTACCTCTCCGAGGCGTAGGTGACCTCCGAGTTGCAGCTGGGGAGGACAGTAAGTAACGAAGGGGGTGAGTTGCCTGCCACCCTCGGTGGCTAGCCTTACACAGAACCCCCTTCTTGACCTTGACTCTGAAGGGTCAAAGTCTCAGCTGGGAGACTAAAGAGTGACAAGCAGCACGGACAGCTGGACCCTAAATTGGGGGGGAAAGACAAAAAGACACAATTGGGATGGTGGATGCTGTTTTAGGTGATGGCTTTGTGGCACTGGGTTGTCACCATGGAGGACTATCTGTGTTGTTGGAAGACGCCGCGCGCGGTATTCAGGAGCTAACTATGACAAAGGTCACGTGAGAGAACAGAGCAAGTGCCTCCCGTGGTCTGTTCCCAACTTTGCCATGTTAGAAAGCCTATGAAAGTTCCCACAGCCCCTCCTGGCGGGGGTGACTCCCCCATTCAGAGGGACCAGTCAGTGACCTCGGTGCCCCTTCGAGTTTCTGGTTTGACACCAAGAAGCAGGGAGTGGGGTGGTGCCCTCCAGAGCAGGCCGCACCAGAGGGCAAGAATTGCTGAGACCCAAGCTGGCTGCTCTGCCCCCCAGAGCCTGGCAGGCCCTGGCTCTCACAGGCAGAAACCCTTCACACAGTTCAGCAAGATCCACCCACCTTACTCTTGGCCCACTCACCGGATTTCATGTGGAGGTTCTGGGTCCACCTTGATGCTCTCCCCAAAGAACACAGGCAGCAGACGGGGTCTCATCTCCGGGGCTGGGGTACTTTGGAAGAGGGAAGTGGCCTGGGTGGAGATATAGAAGGGGAATCATGATTTGTACACTACCCCCAGTACTGAGAACGGGGGTGTCGGACAGGCATACCCACATGCCTGTCTGCACAACCCCATCAGGGTGGGGCATGATGATGGTCTCCACACTCCAGCACCCAGGTGGAATAGTGCCTGGGTCAGATGGAAGCATCTGGCTCCCATGGGACCCCAGGCAGCCTCGGGATCGAGAGACATTGGCACTGACCCCTGTCACAAAGCTCCCAGGTGAGGTGTTTATGGAAAGAATACAGAGTGGCTCTTGGCTTTCCCCCAAATGCACAAGGTAAGTTTGCTGAGTAGCTGCTGTGCCCTGGGCACAGCACTAGGTCCCACGTGGCCGCAGAGGAGGGAGGACATGAACACAGGCTAAGACTGTAGAAGCAAGCATTCGATTCAGAGAGGCCGATGCGTTCTCCTCAGTGCAGAGCATTGCAGAGCCTAATACACACTGAGTAAGCCTGCTACCGCTGGGTGGGGGCACTAGCTCAGGCATTAGCATGCATGAGGCCTTGTATTCTACCTGCAGAACTCCATAAATGGAAGATCAGAGTTCAAGGCCGACCTCGGGTGCACAAAGTTTGAGGCCACCCTGGGCTACGAAAGAACCTGGAGACAAGACAGAGAGGGAACCCAACACCACGGCCTGGGCCTTGGCCGACCTGCAGCAGCCCCGTATCAGCCAGCTGTCCCACAGGGCTCTGCCAGTCAAACAGAGAGCCCAATTCAAATGGACGGAGGCCGAGTGGTACAGCTCTCCAAAGCCCTGCCCCCCCCCCCCCGGAAAAACAGTCCAGCTGCCCACAGGAAGTACCCACTGCAGGCACTGAGAGAAGAGAGCTCAGATGTCCACTGGGGGCAGGGCAGCTGGGCACATCATACCCAAGGATTCTACCAAGGGTTCCAGGGCTAGACACCCAGGGAAGAGGGTGGCAGCCACTAGCCACTCTCTATTAAAGGCTTCTGCATGCAAAACCCTGGCTAAGGGTTGTTAGGAGAATGTCTTGCCTTACAGCCCGTGGAGCCAGCTGGCCTGCAGAGCCCACAGGAAAAGTCCAACTATGGGATGGAAGACAATGCCCCCTCACCACCAGAAGCTGGATTACAGCCCCATAGTGACTGTGGAGGTGGGGCTGTAGCACCCTTGGGGCATGCGGGGGGGGGGGTGGGCACATAGCCCCAGGTGCTACACACACTGGAGTCTTCACACACCATAGCATTTGCCTTGCTGGGCCCCCTGGAGCACAGAAACTCCCAGAAAGGTGGCCATCCAGGGATCAAGAGACTCTTCTAAAAAGAATCTCCAAGGTGCTGTAGGATGGCTCAGTGGTTAAAAGCACTTACTGCTTTTGGAGAGGACCCAGGTTCGGTTCCCAGCATCCCCATGGTGACTCACATACACCTAACTCAAGTTCCAGGGGGCCACTGCCTCCTCCTTGTCTCTGTGGGCACCGGGCATGTACATGGCACACATAAACAGCTAAGGTAAATGCTGAGATCTCCAGCTGTAGCTTGCAGTGTGCATCCATGACCTGAGCTGTCCCCTTGCAGCTCTGGGACACCAGGATGGAGAGGAAGAAAAGGCTGAGGGCAGAGATCACCCCCGATACCACCTTCTACCAACTACAATAGACGCCCCCCAACCAAGCTGGCCCTGACCCCAGCCTTGCCCTTTCTGAGTGCTGAGAGACATGGGCAGGCCCGGGCAGATAGGGGTGGTAGGGTAAGGACCAGGGCTGAAGTTCTGAGACAAATGGGCCACTGACCGCCCAGCCCAGTAATGGTAAACATGGCTGGCTGCAGGTGTGGTGACCTGGGGCTTGGCACCCTGGGAAAGCCCGAAGCCACAGGGAGCGATAACGCTCTGTGGCAGAGAGCAGGTGCTATACAGAGACGGCCCCACCTGATGGTGTTCTGGCCTAGCTGAACAAGACACGGGGGTACAGCCATGGGGCTGAAATAGTGCCACAGCGCATGGAAATCGTTAGACCAATAAACACCCATCCGTGAGGGAGGGGGACAGCCCCACTGGCTGCTACTGGAGGGACCAGACAGCCAGGACGTCCATGACTGTGCCACCTCCCACACACACACACACACACACACGGTGCCACATGGAGACTTGGCAAGGGGTCAAATGGGTTTCTGCAAGACACCCCGGGCAGCAGCTTCTGGTTTGTTTGGAATGAAGTCTCACTCTCTAGACCGGGCCTGGAACTCCCGGCGAGCCTCCTGTCTCACCTCCCCAAGTGCTGGAATTAAACTCTGATTGGCATTAGCTGCGAGTCAAATAGGTGTGTGGCCAGGCGCTCCTGTGATGGGCATGGGTTGACTCTCACCTTAATCCAGGAAGAAATGAAACAGAGAGGGACCTTTTTCCTCATGCTCTCCAGTATACCACACTGGGCAGCTATGTGAGAACAAAGAGAAAATGTTGCCTGCTTAGGAGAAATCCAGATGCCTCAAGGGCCCGGTGTAGACTGCAGATAGCCTGATGCACAATGTGGGGAACAGCCACAAGAACCGTGCGATTAGAAGAGGTCCCCACCACACGCCAGAAAAGCTGGTGATGTTGACTGTCCCCACAAGGACAGCTGAGTCCCAAACCCCTTGCTATGGTGGGACCTCCAGCCATCATGGCGTCTCTAGAAGTATGAGGTCCCCCTGGAGGACACAAGAACAGAGTCAGGGGAAGACAGAGGCAGATATTGTACTGCATCTCAAGCTAGGGTACCACAGATTACCCCAGCCAAGGGTTCCCACCAAAAGCCACACCTTGTCACAAGCCGCCACAGATTGTCAGTGGGCTGATGGGTTACCACCGGAAGCCAGGAATGGACTTTAGCGGGTCTTCACCAGTCAGAGAACCCTGCTTAGGCCTTGATTCTGGTAATGTGGCCTCCATAGTCTTAAGCTGCCCATTGCGGTACTTGGGTGCGGCCATCCTAACCGGTCCCATCTGTCACGCTTTCCCCAGAGGGTGGCTGCTTGTGGGTTCCCTAGACACCTGCCAGGGTGTGGCCTGACTGCTCTTTCACACTGCAGCTCCAGGTGAGGCTCTTCCCCCCCAACCCCCGCAGGTGCCCCAACCAGGGGGGCTGGGCTGTGGAGACGGGCTGACCGTCCACTGGAAGTAAAGCAGACCCAGCTGGAAGGAAGCCCTGGCAGATCTGCCTGCCTCCCTGACTCCCTCTGCAAACAGACTCCTCCATCCACTCCGCACGCTGGCTCCCTTGCACAAGAGCCCA